>APFE031583114.1:80835-91664 GCA_000404065.3 Pinus taeda | reverse complement strand
AGTCTCCATCTTTCATCCTTAGGTTATACAGCTTTTTCCGCAAGAACAGTTTATTCACCAGAGACTTAGATTGGTACAAAGTCCCTAACTTATCCCACAAAGCCTTTGTCGTAATACTGAATTTGAGACACACAATCGTATTGTGCTCTTTGCCTTCCAATCCAACTTCTTCCATTCTTCTTCGGACACTCTCGTTGGTTTAGTACCTGGATCTATTGCGATCCACTAATCTTTATCCACCAACAGATCCTCCATCTTGAGTTTCTACAACTCAAAACTCTGACCATTAAATTTCTTGATCTCTATCTTTCCACTGCTCACCATCTTCTTTCACCACCAGAATCGATCTCGCAGATATCCCACTGAATACGGTCTACCACAGGCCTGAGCAAAACCCCTCAACAACAAAGGCGTCCCCTTGAAGCCAAAACTGCTCCGATACCAAATGTAGTTTTTAACCCCATACAGAAATTACCTGCTTACAAATTCTAAAACACAGAAAATAAACAATGCGAGAGCATAACACATAAAACACATACACACAAAGATTTTCCCTTGGATCTCAAAACCGGGACTAACAACTTGATTTTTCATCATATTCCTTTCAATGTTACAATACATATTTATACATGCCGAAGCATCCAATACCTTGGACCGAAAAACCATCGTGTCCAAAACCATGGACTGAAAACCATCGTGTCCAAAACCATGGACTGAAAACCATCGCATCCAAAAACATGTGTGAAAATCATGCACAAAACCATAGGTGGGTCCGCCCAACCTAACATAGAGTCCAAAACCAAAATTTTATGCCCCAAACCCCATGTGACCCCTCCCCTCTAACCCTCGGGTAACTATGTGGGCTAGTCGTGGAAAGAATATAACACAACCCAACAACATGTTTTTGAAATATTTACTCAAATTTCAAGTGTATACACTTGTCAAATGCAAAATTAAATTCCACATCTAGTGAATACAAACACTTCATAATTTTGATAGACACAGTAAGATAAACAAAAAATACATGAAAACAATGTGTTAAGAAGCATGTACTTTCATTTAAAAAAAAAAATTAATTAATTAATCTTTTTATTATTACATATTTATAGCTTATCTCTTTATGGGTTTATCAAAAATATGCAAAGTGGGTTCTCGTTAGATGTAAAATTTAATAATGCATCGACCAAGTGCCTACACTTGAAATTGAGTAAACCTATAAGGAGATAAGTCAAAAAATGTAAAAAAATAGTTTTTTTTTTTTTTCTTTTCATTTGAAAATTAATGTCTTATTTTAATTTTTGCTTAGGAGGCCCATTTTAGACCTCAGAATTTCTCTAATGTTCATATATCAATGTGTTTGTTGTACTAATGTTGAAATGGATCTTTGAAAATTTGAATGAGATTTTATTTGTTGCACTAGACAATGGTTAGATGTTTCTCCTAGAGTCCAAACTATAAAAGCATTTGTTAAGCCACATGGCTCCTTGACTTACATGAACTGCTGCTCAATACTCTAATTCCACTAAAGAAAAAAATCAAAATCACTTTTCACTAATGAGCCCAATGCTAGGTTTGAAAACAAGAATGAAAATATAACCTCCAATAGAGTTCTAATCATCAGGGTCATTGACCCAATCGAAATCAGTGAAAAAAACCAACAAAGGAGTCCCCTGTTAATTGTAATGAAAATCCAAACTTAAACAATACTTCATATATACTAAAGTATCATATTTGCTACTTTCCAATGGACCTTATGGGGTGTTTGCATGTATTAGGCAACAAGATCAACATTAAAGGAAATATCATGATGGACATCAATTAAATACAAAAGGGTGCAAATTAATTGATGGTACAAAGTGGCATCTACTTTAGGTGTGGTATAGGTGGCAAAAATTTTGATCATATTGGAAGGCATATAGGGATGATTAATAGTTTTCCATGAAAAAAAGGGTAGGTCACATCATACTTGGACTAAGAAAGTGAAATGCTTTCCTTGGATTGCAAGCCTTGAAGGACATGAAAATAATGCTATTGTTCTAAGTCTGTCATGTCAATTTTATTTTTAACACTAGATTTCAAATGGATTAGAATTTTTGGGTCAATAATAATGTGTATAAGGCCATAAATGTAGAGAGAAAATATGATGAAATTCTCACTCACTTGATTTGATATAGATTGGGGTTAGAATGATCTCTAGAAAAGTCAATGTTATTTCATGTAAATGTCATCTAGAAACTCCCCATGCAAGAAGGTAAATTCATTTGCATTTGATAAACTTGTTGGTCACTTTAATTATGTCTTAAATTTTGTTACATTAAGTCATCACTCTGAGTAAGTACACTTGTGAAGTATACGACATAGTAGTATATGATAGGAGCTTAGCTTTCAATTCTAATAAAAATAAAGTGCAAAGAAAGATAGTGCTACTCTAGGAAAGCGAATAAAATGACATGAAATTAAATCCTAATCTAGAAAATCATACAAATCTAATCTATAAAAGCATGAAACTTTTACTCTAAGAAAGCATATAATTCTAGATTATGAAAGAAAAAGCTTATTCTAGGAAAGCATAGACATCTATATTATGAAATCTCTAAGTAGGAAAGTCTATTTTATTAAAGAAAATAAATCTTGTTATGAAAGCATTCAAAATTATTATATGAATCCAAACATTCTTATTCTATGAAATCAAGCAACTCTAATCTATGAAAACATGAATTTTAATTTATGAGAGTGTAAAATTAATCTATGGAAGCATGATAAAACACTGATCTATGAAAGTACTGAAATATGAAAGCATTGAGAAACTATTCTAATCTACAAAAAGCATTGAAATATGTCATTTGAAAAAACAATGAACTCAAACTAGAAATGATGTGGAACTCCTATTATGTAAGTATGAAGGTGAAGCAAAAATAAATGTGAATGCACAAATGAGAAACCTATTCTTTTGGATGCACAAATGAGAATACTTTAGAATGTAAGTATTTTTGTATTTTTTGTATTTCTCAAGTTCTTAATTGCAAACTAGAAAAGAACAAAGTGAAAATTACAAACCTCAAAATAAAATATCTATAACAAGTAAATAAATCAAATCCTAAGTGATCACCACAATGTAGATTTTTCTTAATTAAAAAGATTAGAGAATTGTTATGAATTCAAAAAGGTTCAAAATGAGTGATATCTTTCTTAATTTGATGGAAAATTCAAATTCTTTCTTCTATTGTTATATTTGCTGGTCGCAACACAAAAATATGGGAGAATCCATTTGAAACATCCAAGCATATCTCAAAAATCGTGCACTGCTTTGAAGAAATTATCACGAGTCACCTAAATGGGCTCATTTTTCACAAAACCCACACTTTATTTTCTCAATAACTATCTTAGTTTTCCCAGAATCCGTGTCAAAAGTTTATGGCTCAAAAATTGCTGCTAATCTATATCACCATCTTTGATAAAATGCTAAAGGTTCATACTTGCAACACTAAGTAAAGTGATATTGCTGATCTGCAAAAGAAACTAATTTAAAACATAAGAAAACTAATATAAAATCCATGAACTATAAAACCACATCTTAAAATAAAACAAGAATATAAAACTATAAACTAAATAACACAATAGTTTATCAAATGTGTTTTATTCCATCATAGTTTGGAATTATGCTCCAACAGTTCCTCTCTTTGAATGGATAAGACACTCCTATTTATACAAAATATTAGATAGCTAATTAATAAAGGTAGACCAACAAATCTCTCCTAGATCCACAAATGTTTCATATGGTTACAACTATGTGTTAACACCTAGCAAGTAATATCTCTACATGTCCTCTCACAATACCTAAAATATTTGATAAGAAATCTTATCAAAACCTTCATGATTCTTCTCCATAAAATGTGCTTGAATGATTATCTCAAATCTTCCTTAATCTTTAAGGGTTGAAGATGAAATTCGAATTTGAGACTAAATGGTCAAATAGGACATTGTTGAACCCTTCAAAAAGGCCTACGAGCATCACTACTCATACAACTTTTATAAATAAGTGAAAACATGTTATTTTATAATATTTATTCATAAATTCACTCAAAATACAAAACTAAATGCTTTTGAAAATAGTCTTAATGTAAGGTTATAGGATAATGGAATATGGTTAAAAGTGAATGAAAAGAGGATGAAAAAGATGACATTTTGGAGATCCAACATAACCATCCATTTTTATGATGTTATAAGGGTTAGAACAAGGCAAGCATAACTCATTTTGTCTATAGGGTAAGGTTTTAGTATATAAAATCCTTTGAACTAGGAAAGTCATTTGGCAACTAATTAGATCATATGTCTATTGACACTTCGATTTGCTACATACTTAGTCTTATATACCCATTTATATTTGGAAATTATTATTATTTTACGCTTTGGAAGAGAGGCAAGCCCCTAAGTATTGCTCACCATTAAGGAATGATAATCTTCATTTATTACTACATCGCAATTTGGATGGACAACGTATTCTACAAATGTTTATGTATCTTGAATCTCTAAGAATTTAACCAAAAGAGAGAAGGATCACAAAACTCACGAAATTGTTTAATGTCGATTTGAAGGATCATTGGTAAGATCACTAACTAATTATTGTGTTGTATGAACCCATCTAGAAAGTTTTGGTGTTGGTGCAAGTTCATGTTCAATGGAATCAACTAGCGGTAAGTGAGCATGCACTTTATGGATTTTTATCATCACTATCATTATGTGTAGTAGAATAAACTTGAATGGGAACACATAGAAAAACGAAAATATAAGAGGGAAAATGAGATGACACATTCTTTGAAGATGAATTGAAAACTAAAGATGGTGAAAATGCACAATTACAAATAGAGAATGAGATACCTTGTAGTGCTAGGAAATTTCTTTTGAATTAGGTTGAAGAAGTCTATAATCTTTTACATCTTTAGATTATCCAACAAACATGCACTTCTCATTCTTAGGAAATAATTCTTTTATTTTCTCATTAGGAATGTGAGCCCAAGCTTCATTACCAAAACATGGAAGTGGCTTAGATATATTTTAATGTTAGTCCATGATTCTTCTAACATTATATCTTTTAAAGCCTTTGTGGGAGTGTGATTGACCATGTAGTTGGCATAATTAATGGATCCTCCCAAAAATGAGAATTTAATCACTTAGAGTGGATCATTATCTATATATATATATATATATATATATATATATATATATATATATATATATATATATATATATATATATATATATATATATATAATGTGTGATTTTTTCTCTCAATAACATCATTTTGTTTTGATATGTATGGAACATTATATTGCATTTAAATGCCTCATGTTGTGCAATAAATTGTAATTTTTTTTATTAAAATGTTTCCCATGGTTATCCATTCCTAACTTCTAAAGTTGATGTCCATATTGTTTTTCTTAAAGGGTCTTGTAAGAAAAAATAAATCTCAATAACTTAATTCCTTAAATCTTAAGATATAGAACCAAGTGCGTTGGGAGAAGTCATCGATGAAGGTTAGGAAATACTTGCACCTAGAGAAATAAGTAGAAGTGGACCACACAAATCACTATGAACAAGCTTCAAGGGCATTGATGCATGCCAAGAGACACATTTCTCAAAATTGTATTCATGATGTTTGCTAAGAATACACCTAGAAAAAACAATATTTGCAAGAAATGAGAGGAAGACTAGTCACTATTTTTTGGTTACATAATTACTGTAATGAGAAAGCGTTTAGCTATTCATGCCAAATTATACACATTTCATCACTACAAGAAATAAAAATTGAGGCAAGAGATAATGACCTAAAGTTCCAAATCTATACAACTTGGTAATGCCATTAACCATTCTAGCTGCTAATATATGCTTGGGATCCTTTAAATCCTTGATTACAACTTATTGAGGTGAAAATTATGTAGTTTTGTCTTCATTTGAAATAATGATTTGAGTCTCTAATAGAAGGTTGTAGGAAATACTCAACACACATAATGCATTATTAAAATGTCCATCATCTAGCTGAATATTGTTCCTAACCCTACAATGCTTAGAGATTTATCATCACTAGTAAATATTTGTTTCATGCTACATTAATTGAGAGAAAACAATATGGTTTTATCCTTATCTAAACGATATGATACTCCACAAATAATAATCCAATCATTAGAATAAGTAGATGTTGCAATGAAATAAAAACTAGAGGTGAAAAGAGCATTTCCATGAGAAGAGTTTGAAGGAGAATTAAGATTGATGTTGCTTTTCTTCATAGCTACTTCTAAGGTTTCCATCTTATTGAAACATTTAGACTCCATATGAAAATGTTTCACACAAAATTGCAATGTCTCTTAATCTTCTTTCCAAGTTTAGACTTGGTTCCTTTATCACCATTAGGAGTAGAAGCTAGCTGAGAGGGTTTGGATCTTTATTTTGCTTGTTGTTGTGAGGTTGTTTCTTTTTGGATC
This sequence comes from Pinus taeda, assembly GCA_000404065.3. NCBI lineage: Eukaryota > Viridiplantae > Streptophyta > Pinopsida > Pinales > Pinaceae > Pinus > Pinus taeda. The sequence goes on along the minus strand of APFE031583114.1, from coordinate 85,185 downwards.
TTTGGGGTCTTTCTTTCATTGCTCCATTAAGTTTTTGTTAAATTTACAAATAGTGTTTATTAATCTAAGTTGCAATAGCTTATCTTTTCCTCTGATTAAAGATTCACAAAATGATTTAGGGGAGGGAATTTTGTAATAGTCTTTTGAATAAGAATAGTTTCTCTGATGGAGTGAAAATTATATGCAAATTCATAAAATATTTTTCCAACCTTGGTGAGAACAACATATACGAGTTATCATCATTCTTTTGTATGCCACATCTTGTGAGTAAATTCCTAAGCATGTTAAATTGGGATATAAAATCCTCAATGCAAAAAAGTAACTAGAATTTATTGAAAGAAGATATTTTTCAAGCTGATGGGCATGAAGTTGGTTGTGTTTATCAAACATGTTTTTTAATGAATCCACTTTTGAAGTTTCAACTATTTGAAGGTGAAACTATAAATTTCTCAAGATTGAAATCCCTATGAATCTAGATAATGAATAATTTTTATTATCCCATTTGGCCCTCCTTAATGATCCAAAGGGTCCAACTTCTGTTTCTAAGGAAACTTGGAAAAACCTCTTATTTCTTAGTATATATTACATATGAGATTTCCATGAGAAGTAGTTTTAATTGGTAAGTAGGATCTCACATGGATTGGCCATATTACAATATGAAACTAAGATGATTTTAAAACTAGGAATTCATTGATAAGATAGAGATAGAATGAAAAAAATGTAATCTAAAAATTCAACATTGAAAACAAATTTTGGATGACAAAGTTAGTAAAAAAAGGCATAAAAGCAAAAATTGTAACTAAGGTGCCACATCATGTGTAGAGGTTGGCCATATGGTTATGGGTGCACAATGAGGCTATTAAGTTCTCAAAAGTTTAATAAAATATTTCTATCCTTCTCTTCGTTCTATCTGCTCACTTTTACAAATTAGTTACTTTTATAAGTAACTCACCTTTATAAAATATGTGAGATTTAACTCACTTTATAACTTAAGTTGCATGTAAAAATAATTTAAAACAAATAATCATAAAGTGATTTGGCAAATTTTTTATTTTTTATTTTCATAACTTAAAGATAGATGCACTTTATAACAAAGTTATTTTATAACTTAAGTTGCATCGATTTTAACAAAAGAAAAACAACTTAAAAAAAGGACAACTTGAACTCAAGATATTTATTTCTAAGAAATAATTTCCAATAAAGTGACCTATAACATAATTATATCATGAAAGCTAAAAGTTTTTCATTCAAAAAAAAACTCAGTCTCCTTAAAATGTATGCTTACCTTGAAGACCCTTATTTCATAACCACACAAAAGCAAATGAATATTTTCAAAACTTTAATTTAAAAAAATTTAGACCCTTATATGCTTGGTGTTATATTTCAAATAGTCAACCTAGAAAATACAAGTTTTCCTCACTTTTTAATTTGCTAAATCACACAAGACATATATAAAATAACATACATGCATATATAAAATAACATACATAGACCATAAATAAAGAAACCCAATAATATAAATAGAATAACCATATATATATATATATATATATTCTAAATCACACAAGACATATAGAAAATAATATACATAGATCATAAATAAAGCAACCCAATAATATAAATAGAATAACTAAAATTAATTAATTCTATATTATAAAGATTAATCCACAAGGAGATTTAACCTTGAATATAATGTTTTATATAGTATTTCATAACACAACAATCACCAATAGAGCTACCCCTCATGGTTGGTAAATTAAAGCAACGTAGAATAAGTTAAAATATTATATATATAACTTTATACTTTTCGATATGACATAAATGATTGTATCTAGGGTAGAAAAGCCCTTTTCATTGAAAGGAAAAAGGTTCTCATCCGGAAACAATGATATGAATGTAACAAAGTGTTTTAGTTGACACAAAAGTTCGTAGAAATAGTAGAATTTAAAAGTCTCGAGTTGCATGCAATGACATATATCCATGGTCGTGATCAACAATGGGGGGAAATATTCATGAGAGTTTTCATACCATGTTATTAAAATATGTATATCCACATAGGTTGAACACCTTAAAATAAATTATCCCACATATAAATCAAAGTTTAGTTACGTGGTTAAAAACCTCAAAGATGGAACAATCCACTAACCCAACCAATGTAACTACTAGAGGCAATATGTTAATGCAAAATGAAAATAGATGATATGAACAGATATCACAATCAATTATCAAAATGACACTAAATGATCTATAAATATAGATCGTGGACTGACTTGTTGTTAATCCATGGGTTAAGCGTCATTACTATGAAAGACAAGATAAAACATCTAATCACTTTGAGTCTACAAAAAAATTATGAACATCAAATTAGTTAGTTAAAATGCATACGAAATGAACATACTTCTTATAAACATATTAAACCAAATTGATCCTAACAGTTAGGTAAAACTTGACTTGATGAAAGAGTCGAAGTTGTTGGATCAAACAGTGGTGGTTTTGGGCACATGGTTTTGGCTATATATGATTTTGTACTCATGGAATGCATGTAATGAAGCCTTTATAAGGCTTTGGAAGGATTCATTGCAATGTGCTAGGGATGTGAGAGGTTAAGGTTCACTTGCCTGGCTTGGCCAAGATTTGGCCAAGGGACTAATATCCTATTAGTTGGTTTTTCTTCTTTCTCAAATTAGGGTTTTTTCTAGGATAAAAATAGTGTGTTCATGATGCCTAATTTATTGCTAGTAAATTTATATTTCTCTAGTAAATTTTAACAATGATAAATTTTAACATGGTATCAGAGCTAGGTTAGCCTAGACTCTCCAAGGATATTGGTTTAATGCAAGAATCTAGGAATAGTTTTCCAGGTGTGAGGATACTCATCGACAACCATTGTAGTGCTAGAAAATTTCATAAAGAAGAGATGCACCTACACAATGAGCACATCAAGGATCTGTGATTCCTAAAGCTATAAAGAGAATAACTGTGTGAATTTGTGGGAGCATTGGTTGAGAAAATATTTTTTAAGAGACCATGGAGTAGAGGTTCTTCCTCCATAGTTGTTGATGCTATGATTGTTGGTTGAGAAGACAACATGAAAGGAAACATATTACCCACCAGTTTATGCCAAATATGCACACAAAGAGTTTGGCAGAATGCTTTAATGAGATGATTTATCATGGATTCATAGAATGTGGATGTACATGGTTGCGGAGAGTATAAGGTGTGCCAAGTCAAGAAGATGACAACATTAGTGCACATTGAATTACCAAATACCCTAGATATAAATTTTGAGGGGGGTAGGGCCTAGAGATGAGCGATGTTGGATGGATTTGGTTAAGGGAAACCATAAGTCAAGGTTCAAGGAGGGATTATTAGGTCAAGATTGACTTGATGAAAGAGTTAAAGTTGCTCGCTCACATAATGGTGGTTTTAGGCACATGGTTTTGGTTGCCCGTGGTTTTGTGCTTGTGGATTGCATGTAATGAAGCCTTTAAAACATTTGGGAAGAATTCATTGTAATATTCTGGGGATATGAGTGGTGAAGGCTCACTTAGGTATCTTGGTCGAGTTTTAACCAAGGATCTACATAATATTAGGTAAACTAGTTTTTTTCTTGGATTGGGGATTTTTGGATAAACATTGTATGCTCATGATTTGTGTTTTTTTGTTGGTAAATTTATATTTATTTTAGGTAAATTTTAACACTAACTCCTAAGTGTCTAAATATTTGAAACAAGAATGGGAAGATTACCAATGCAATGAATTCCTCCTTTGGATCTTGTTGATGGTGCTGGACCCACCAAAATTTAGGGGATCACCCCGGTATGAAGTCCCAAATAGACCTCACACCATTTGGTGTGGGAGTCCCATCTGGTATGATGGCCCGGTTGCCATTGTGTTAAGGATTTGCGTCAACTCTTGCTTGTCATCACAAGAGAGTGGTCTGCTTTGCCTTTGAGAAGTGAGGTTCACGTTCCTGGTGAATGCTAGTGTACTTGTGTCAATGGCTCTTTCACTGTAAAGGGAGAGGGTGAGAGTGAGTCCCAGGTTGGTTGGGATGAAGTCCCAACTCGGCTAGGAAAACACAACACAAAAGGATGTGAAAAACTTCTAGAGGATCAGTCCACATGGATGTGACTGTCACAACACGCAAGGTAAGATAACATGTACAACATTCAATGGATGAGTCTGAATGAGTGCAACGGTTGTTACAACAAGATTTAGGTGAAAGGTCTGTCTGATGTTATGAAACTAGCTCACAAAAAGATACAAAATATAAATAAATGCCTTCAAAATAAGCCTCTTCGAGGGGGAAACCTCCTTTACATTACACAAATGAACAATTCTTGGATG
>APFE031583114.1:56170-80212 GCA_000404065.3 Pinus taeda | reverse complement strand
GAAATAGCACAAAACAATGCTTCCACATCCTCACCCTTTCTTGAGAGTGCATCTGCAACAACATTTTGCTTCCCTTTTTCGTAGATGATTTCAAAGTCATAACTGAACATATTTGTGACCCATTTTTATGTTCTTTTGAAGATAATCTATGTTCTAAAAAGTATTTAAGACTATCATGTTCCATTTTTACCTGAGGTGTCTTCCCATTAGGTAAGGTCGCCATTTCTTAAGTGCATGTAGTATTGCCAACATTTCCTTCTCATAAATAGATTGCTTGAGATGTAGCCATAAAAATACCCAATCACCTACATCAAAACTTATTTCATTGTGATGTTGATCTACCTGTTGTTTCATTCGATTTTGAACCAAAGTGGTGTTATTCTTCAAAAGTTGGAGAACTTGTTGTTGAATCTCAATGTGATCTTTCACTGCTTGAAACTTTTTCTTCTTGATATGTCCTTCTATATTGGAGTTTGAGGAGTGGTAATTTCTTCCAATGCATTACAAGATATGATCAAATTAATTTCTTGATGCTTGAAGTGATCTTTCACTTCTTGAACATTTTTCTTCTTGATATGTCCTTCTATCTTGATAGTTTGAGGATTGGTAATTCCGACTAATGCATTACAAGATATGGTCAGATTAATTTCTTCTTTCTCGATGTGATATTTCACTTCTTGAACCTTTTTCTTCTTGATATGTCCTTCTATCTTGAGAGTATGAGGAGTGGTAATTCTTGCCAATGCTTTGCAAGATATGGTCAGATTCATTTCTTCCTTCTCTGGGGTTGGTTCCTGGTGTATATCCTCTTCTTTTGATGTTTCTTGATCCTTTTCTTCCTCCTCTTCCTAATCTACGTAAAATAATTTCTTCTCAGCACACTTATGACCTTTAGTGTATTTTCTATCACAATTGTAACAAAGCCCTTTTTTCTATTTTTTCTTCCAATTGTTGTGGTGTAAACCTTGTAGGTTGTGGAAGGGTAGGATAATAATAACTTCCATAATTATAGTCATGAGTGGTGGGATTCCTTGTTTCCATAATTTTGCTTTCAATTTTTCTTGCTAACCTGAATGATTTCTCCAATGAATCAGGTTCCCAAAGATGAACCTCATGTTGAATGTTATCCTTTAAAGTCCCTATGAAGACATCAACCCTTTACTTCTCTGGAATATCATTTACCCTTATATTCAATTTTTGAAAGTCCTCAATGTGCTCTACTATTGAACCCTTTTGTTTGATATTTATCAATTTGCTAAAGAAGGTGTTTCTCTTTGTATCCTCATAATGTGCTATCATTTCCTTTGTGAAAATTGACCACGTAACAAGTGGTTTACGAGAACAAAGACCTTTATACCATAAAAATTGATCCAGTTCTAAATATGAAGATGAAATACGTACCTTTTGTAACAACTGCACCTCATGTAGATCAAAATATTGCTCCATTTGTAATATCCAATTTAACAGATCATTGCCATCAAACTTCCTCATATCGCCTTTTCTTGATTTTAGGAGCTTGATCTTGAAACGACTGTAACTCTCTAATTTCAGATCTTCCTATTCTGAAATCATGATCTGTAGTAGCCTTCTACGTCCTCTTTCTAATTCCATTAGTCTGATCAAAATTGGATTCTCCAAGAAAGAGTTATGCACAATATCCCAAGATGACCTTATTATATACCTTTTCATAAGAGAGAACTTGTATGAGGTGCCACGTATCAATGTTTCGACCTTTGGATCTAAAAAAGATAAACATAAAACTAAAATCCATCCACTTTCTGTAACTTCTTACGAAATTTCACTCTGATGCTCAGAGAGACATTTATGACGATTTTCCTCAGGTCACTTGTTTGAGATGTAATTCAGGATCCTACAGAAACCCTAAATGTCTAGGTATGTATATCCGAAAATATAGCAAAACAAGATCTTAAATTTGGGCTCAAGTGCCCCACGATTTTGTCTCAAATTGGTTTTAATTTCAGAGCCTGAAACTTCGTAGAAAAAAATTATAGTGAACATTCCACGATGTCTTGTTTGAGATGAAATTATGGAGCTTTCCAAAACCATAACTTCCTCATATCATATGTCCGCAAATATAGCGATACAAGATCTGGAATTCAGACCCGAGGTTCAGACCAATTTCTTCTTAAAAGGGTTTTTGTTTTAGCTTCTAAAACTTTGTAGAGAAAACGTTATAGAGAAAAGGCCATGATGTCCTCTTTTGGAGCAGTGAAACCCTAGAATCCAAAGCTCTGATACCAAATGTTATGAAATTAGCTCACAAAAAGATAGAAAAGATATATAAACACCTTTACAATAAGCCTCTTCGAGGGGGAAACCTCCTTTACATTACACAAATGAACAATTCTTGGATGATACAAATGACATGGCCTCCTTTCTATATATAGGAGTCTAAGGGGTCAAAATATAATCAGATCCGACATAACAATAATAATGTAAGGGCACAAAAATAACAATATTGGGCTTCTATGGGGAACAATAATAATAATATGGGGACTAAATGGGCACAAAAGTATAATAAGGGGGTTTTTCTAATAATAATAAGGGGTTACACTAGTAGTATAGGGACCTAACATCTGATGTCCAGTGAGATAGCCACCACAGGCGAGACAATGTTAACAACATATACAACACATTTCCATTAACATATTATGTATTACAACAAGTATAATAGTTCAAGTGTTCAACACAGGTTAAAGAAACATGCATTACAAGTGTTCAAGATTAGTCTTACAACAATTACAATACATGTGTGAAAATGTGCTGGCCTGTTAGCTGGCTTCTGAATTAAGCGAAAGTTCCAAGACACATCGTTACACCATACATCACTAAGCCCATGAGCGGGGCATTGGAGCCACTACTTAATCCTCAAAGAGAATATTACAGACTCTCTTGGCTATATGGGAGGAGATGAGGTGAAAAAGTCCCTTCCATGTACAAATGAGGGGGTATTTATAGCCAAGGGTGAAACTAACCCTTGTGGCTGTTCGACTACCCTCATGACTGTTTGACTTCCATGAATTTTAGACATTACATGACTCTTTGTACAACAAGTGGGTCTCTTGGACTTCCACATTACATTACATTGATTCACAACATAGCCCATCATAGAGATGTGGGCGACATGACATGACATGACAGTGCTAGTACATTTGTGTTGCTGTTGGAGTGCATGTCGAGCTAGAGTGCTGCTGGGTGATGGCTGTCTTCATGGTGTATCACAACTTCACCTCTAGATGGCAAAGTGCACGGAGTCTTTGATGGTCTTTGGTTCACTTGATGAAGCTTTGGCATGTTGTTCCTTGCTTGCATGTTAGGAGGCTTGACAAGCTCATCTATTCATGAAAGGTGCATGTTTATCCATTTATCCGTCCGTGAGCACATCTTTCATGTTTTCTCATCTGTTCGTATGCAAAAACATATTTTCATAATCATCTGTTCATGAGCACGTCTCTTTGCATGCATGACTTGTTCATCCATCGGTGAACCTGTCCTTCTGCATGTGCTCCTTTTGTTCATCCCATTCGTTGTCATGCCATGTTTGTTGGTGTAGATGTACCTGTAGTAACTCATGTTGAGACGACATAAAATCCAAAACCTCCTAGTCTACTATGACACATGATCATTTCATATTCAGGTGACCGGGAAAGGCAGCAAGGTTGTGAAGCAGGATGATGGCTCTGGGCACTACTGAGGAAAACTGTGCAAGAGTCACTGAGTGATGGAGATGGGAAATCCAAGTCGACGGTGATTGTTTGCAAGATCTGGCTTGGATGGAATGCAAAATTGCGCAAATTTTGGGAGGGATAGTCTAGGTTGCATGAAGGCAAGGTAGGCAAGATCTGCGCAGTTTCCAGAATGAGCGGGTAGCAGGGGCTGGAAGGAAAAATTTGCACAATTTTTTGGAGGAACAGGTTGGTATGCAAGAAGGATCAATAGGTAGAGATTGCATAGTTTTTGGGTGGAACTGCCCTGGAGAATGGTAGCCAAAACTTTTCAATTCCAAAAGGGAACTAGCAATTGGCTGCTGGGTCACTGGCAGCCAAAACTGCACAATTCCTAGAGGGAATTGGCAACAGAAGCTGCCAAATTCCTGGAGTGAACTGGCAGTCTGCTGCTAGGAGCTGCTGGCAAGGAAAAATACACTGAGGCTGACAAGTTGGCCTTCTGATCATTTTTGTGCAGTTTCTAAGCCGAGCGGAATATTGCCCAGCAGAAGGCCTACTCATGAAAACTATGCAATTTCCTAGATGAAAAATTGGTCGATTGTCGTGGGGTTTGACTAGGAAAATTGTGCAATTTTCTGAGGGAGATAGGGACAGGCACTTGGTGTCTATCCGACCCGTCTGCACAATTTCCTCAATTAGCAGAGTGGGAAAGGTCAGTAGCCTCTGCGCAATTTTGGAGGGGAGTCAGTGTCGGGGTGGCTGCTGGGTTCGACTATCCGAGTGGCCAAAATGAAAGTTGATTGAATTGCTTGCGATTAGTGCAACTTGGAAAGACTTGCTTAGTGCTTCTGTGCTGTTCTGGGTGATAGTCAATCAAGTCGATGGCAAGGTGATGGTCCAGTTGTCAGAGGAGAGTCCAGTCGTCAAAACTTCAACAAAAATGACTAAGTGTGTGAATGATTGAAAGATTCATAGGTGATCATGCAAACACACACTCTCATGACTTGACGTTGAGATGAATCAAAACATCCAAACACACATGCTCAACATGACTGATCAATGGTGTAAGTGACAATCGCGACACTTGTGACTGAACGTTGATTGATCATGACGATGCTTGTATGATAGTGAATGTGACTCCATGTGTGAGTGCGACAGATGCCTTCATAGTGAACACAACAAGTACACACGAAGTGAGGACTTCGAGCAGAGCCAGAACATGGTTGCAAGTATGACTTAGACACCAACATGTAGAAACTTGGGTGAAATGAACAAGCAAGGCAGATGCTAAGACTCCCAAGGGCTTACGGAGTGAACTTGAGGGTGTGCAGTCATCAAGCGAAACTCCGAAGGGAGGTTCCGAAATTAGGTGCAGGCCACAATTTTGGAGGGTGGTTGTATCCACTACAACACTTGTCAAGGCACTGGTAGAACTCTAGCTTCTCTGTTTTGGTCCATTGCTAGCACAAGGCCTTGGTTTTTCGGGGAGTATTGAATCATTGTGTGGGTTACTTCAGCTTCCCCACTTACCCTATGGACATACATGGTTCACCCCTTGCCACCTCAGTCAAACACAATCAAAATTTCAGTGTAGATCTCATTGTTTCAAATCTGAGAAGGGTAGTTTAGCTTGCGAGTTGAAGATATTCAGAGCATAAGTTTTCATCTCTGGTGTTGCTCTGCTACCAGCAGGCCTAGACAGTACCTCGACAAAGTCATGCAGGAACACACACATTTCTCCACTGCCGACGAGCCTGGTTAGTACCCCAGTGGAGTTGCATTCTTCACCTCTCTACGTAGAAAGTCTTTGTCTTTTTTCGCCTTTGTATTTTTCAAGAGGACTGTGCATATGCACTTATTTATTTTTGGTGTGAAAGAGTGATCCCGACTTATTGAGAGAAGAAGTGGTTGTTCCTTCAGAGAAGCATGTAAGACCTATGACATAGGTTTGCTTGGTTAGATTTTCCCCTTCTCCATTTCTACTAGTTGGATGACCTTGAACACACAGGGCAGAAGGCTGAGTATAGGTATGGGGCTTCCCAGTGTGGACACAGGTTCATGGTTAGACCAAAACTTCCCTTGCAGATGGCTCCTATTTTTCGTCAATACTTCATCGTTCGAAGGTTATAACCAAGCACAAAGAAGGCAGACACAAGACTAGCCAAGTGCTCCAGTGTCACAAGTCTCTTTAAATTTCAATCACATACTTTATTCAAAAGCCAAAACGTAGTAGATGGCAACACTTATTTCCGAAAACAAAAATAGTAATATACCACAAACAAAACAAACATAAACAAAAATAGTAAGCATAATAAAACAAGGTAAAAACAAAGATAATCAGCAAAGAAAACAAGATGAAACAACAAGCAGCAAGCATACTATGCACATGGCACGAGCGCGACCTGACCTACTGAAAATAATGCTTGAGATATTGGTTGTTGATAGGAAGGTTTTCAATCCTCCCGTTAAGTGACTGCAAATGATATGTGTGGGGTCCAAGCTTCTAGTGGAGTATGTACGGACCAATCCACAAGGATTGGAACTTCATATGTTTGCCTTTGTCTTCATGTGACTTATCCCATTTCAGAACTAAGTCACCAACATCGTAGTTAGCTTTCCTTGTAGACTTCTTATCGAACCATATTTTGATATGGTTCTGGTGGAGTGTGAGTTTTTCTCTTGCTTTCATCCTTTCTTCCTGAAGCTTATGGAGGGCATCCATCCTACACTGAACTATCTGTAAAGGCTTGCCTTGAGATTCTTGGGAAAGTTGAAGTGTAGGCAAGTAGATATTTGGCATAAGGATGAATTATTTACCATAAACTAGGAAGTACAGTGAGGTATTCAGAGAGGGCTTGGGTGTTACATGGTCAACCCATAATAGAGCAGTATGCTAGTTGCGTTGCTCAGAGAAATAGTCTTCTTGATTATACATATGAGATTTTTGTTCATGGATTCTACTAGACCGTTTCCTCGCGGGTAATACCTAGATGAATACTTTAACACAATACCATTTTGTAATGCAAAGTCATAGAGTTTCAAAGAAGCAAAATAAGTTGCATTATCAAAAACAAGTGATACCAGAACGCCAAAGCATGAGATGATGTTTTGCTAGAGGAAGCTGATGACCTCCTGGTCGTTCACTTGTTTGAGCAGAACTTCTTTTGCCCACTGTGTGAAGTAGTCAGTTGTTGTTAGGATGTAGCGGTGTTTCTTTGACGAATGAGGGAAAATTTCCCCAATGATGTCCAAGCCCCACTTTTCGAATGGTTTAATCAATGCAATAGGGTGTAGTGGGGTTGCTGATTTTCGTGTTTTGCCGGTGCATAGCTGACAAACCGGGCACTTGCGGGCATAAGCGTGTGCATCCTTGAATAATGTGGGCCTGTAAAAACTGGCTCTCATAACTTTGTACACAGTTGTGTTTGCCGCAAAGTGACCCCTGACGGGTCCATCATGCAGATCTTGAAGTACCTTCTCTGATTCATGTGCCTCTAGGCACCTGAGAAAAACTCCATTACTGCGATTTCTGTAAAGCAATCCGTGCATTGACTGATATGCCAAGGCTTTCAGGCACAATGCCCTCTTTTGTCTGATGGAAAAGTGAGAGGGTATGGTGCCGTGCTCAAGGTACTGGTGCACATCTACGTACCAAAGGGTTTCATCTTTAATGGATGTTGCTCACCTTATGTCGTACATCTCAATTTCCTGCGCCCAACCGACGAGCTCTTCTTCGCTCTTCGGAGCATATGCTACTTCAATTGCAAGCCTGAAGAGACCATTTTGTTTGATCACGTGCACTGGATTTATTTCAAGATCATACTCTTGCAAGCCTATCAACCAGTTTACACATCGTTCTCCTAGTTATTGTTGTACAAGCAATGTGCGAACTGCTAGGTGGGGGACGAAGACTATGTAGTGGTTCTTCAACAAGTAGGGCTTGAAGTGTTTCATTGCCTTGTAAACTGCATAATATTGCTTGTCAATGGTGGGGTAGTTGAGCTCTGGCCCCTGTATGCTTGCACTCATGAAGGAGATGGTACATTCATTATTAGCTTTGTCCTTCTTAGTGAGTGCTGCAGCTAGTGAATTATCGGAAGCGAAGGTTTATAGCAGGAAATCTTTCTTGAAATCAGGGTTGTAGAGCATAGACACTTATGCAATGGCTTGTTTGGTCTGGGAGAATGCATACTTTTCCTTGCTACCCCAACTGTAGACTACCTCTTTCTTGATCATGTCCTGCATGGGCTTAACTATCTATGCATAATTTGAGATGAATTTTCGGAGGAAGTTTATCTTGCCCAAGAAGGATTGCATGGATTTCTTTATTGACTGGGTAAGGGATCTTTGTAATGGTTTGGACTCAGTCTAGATCCACCTTGATCCCACTTTTGGTGACAACGTGTCTGAGGAGGTTCCCCTATGACACTGCGAATACGCTCTTTTTGGGATTCAAGGAAATCCTGTATCTTTGACATCGCTCAAAGATTTTCTTCAAATGGCATATGCAGTCTTCTAGTCTTCTTGAGAACACAATCAAATCATCAAGGTATACCACCATACTCTGTCCAATGAGTCCGAGAAAGGCGATGTCCATGGCGCGCTGAAATGTTGTGCCTGCATTTACAAGCCCAAACGACATTCGTATATAAGCGAACATACCCCACTTGGTACATAAAGTAGTTTTGAGTCTGTCAGGTTCTGCTACTAGAACCTAATTATATCCTGAGAATCCATCAAGAAGAGAGAAGATCCATGCCCCAGATATTGTTTGCAAAATATTCTCCATAGACGACACGGGGTAGTTGTCTTTGTCATAGGCATGGTTTACGTTCCGGAAATCGACACACAAGCAGATTTCCATGGACTTCTTACGTAGAGGAACAAGGTTGGAGACCCATGTGGAATGGTGAACTTTGTATATGATCTGTTCATCCAACAACTTAGTAAGCTCTTTCTGTATGAGGGGTTCAAGCGACGAATGTACTTTCCTCAACTTCTGCTGATATGGCTTGAACCCTTCTTTGATTGGGATGATATCTTTGATGATCTATGCGTCATAAGTTTTCAGATCATCGTATGTCCATGTGAAGACATCTCGGTATTGTTTCAGCAAGTGGAAAAAGGCTTGCTGCTCTTTTTGTGTACAACACTTACCAAGATTGACAAAATTCGGATATTGTTCTGTTCCTAGGTTTATCAGTTCATGCCTCATGGTGGAACTATGGGTCTTGCTATTCCTTGGCCCCTACAAACGTTCTTGCAAGTCATAAGTCTTCTCCAATGTTGACACAACTTTTGTGATAAGGTGGCCTTTCCTGTTACTAGCTTCTGCTTGTAGAGAGTGCTCATGATCATCATCATCTATTGCTGCATATTTGAAGACGTCAGCGTTGGCTATGAAATGAAATATCTGTTGATCATTAAAAACACATAAGTTAGTGATGTTGTCTGGGATAGATGGTTTATACAAAATTTCAATAGTAAATCTATCCCTAATGGTTGACATTCTCGAGGCTTCATTTTCCAGTGCTTTGGCAGCTGCATTAAGCATACGTGGTAGAACAATGATATTAAATTCTTGGAAGTTTGAGATTAGTCGCCATACCTCTTGTTGGTAACTTTTGAGATGCAGTGATAAACAATGAATGATGTTACATACCTTCTATACCACTATCTTTGAATCACCTACCACTTTGAGAATGACCACGTTGAGGTTGATGGATTTCTGTAAGCCCAACACGAGTGATTCATACTCTGCTATGTTGTTCATGCACTCGAACTCCAAGTGACTTGAAACTAGATGCTTCCTATTTTAAGGGTCGATCAGAACACACTCGGCTCCTAAGCCTTCTTGTGTCTTTGATCCATCAAAGTACATGGTCAACAAATCATTTGTACATGGACCACTTGATGTGCTAGTACTACTTCTACTACTGGTACTACTGCTACTATTGGCACAATGTGCTTTACAAGTTTCATTACCATCAGTTAGGTAGGGAAGGAGTCCCAACTGCGCATTTGGTGGGGTTGGAGCTGGCCTTGCAGGATAACACCCCATTGTTGTCTCAAGGAGGCAATTGCCAAACATGAGTTTTGTGAAGGCCAATGGTTCATTCTCGTCATTGAGGGGAGTGACATTATGTTTCATGTACCTCTCAGATTCTACCCGGATTTGATTTCACTTACCCTTGTATGCAAGCCAAATGTGAGACCAGTCTATAGAAAAATATCCATCTAGCTTGCTGGACCAGTCTCTGCTAAGTAATAGACTATATGCTTCCAGTATGTCCACAACAACTATGTTGATGCATTGGTGGACTCGACTGTCACGGGATAGTCGGACGATCACGTCTCGTAGTTCACAAATGGTTGGTACCGATGTTCGATCAAGTTGGATGATTCACACAGATTTCTTGTTCCATTGCGCATTGATCTTCTTAGCAATGGAGAGTGGCATGACATTGGCTGCCGCGCCAGAATCAACCAAGCTGTTGTGAACATTGTAGTTAAAAACTTCAAATGAAAGTAGGAATGGAGGGAAACCAAATTTTTATTCTTCCATCTTGAGTGTATTGAGCACAGTGGAAAGTGATCCAGGAGGTGTGCTTGCTCCCTTGCTAGTAAAGGCTGCATTTTCTATTGCTGTTTGTCCCAATGCGCATAGTAGGATATCTCGCTAACTCTGGATCTCAGCTAACTCAAACAAACTAATGTTTTCTTCATGTCATCAACAATGTTTTAGTCTAGAGGTGGTAGACTTACCGAGGTGTCTGGGGTAGAACGTGTGTTTGTGTTGTCCGGTAGAGTGTTTTGCAACTTGCTGCTCATGGATGTGCTTTTGTCCGCTGCTGTCTTCCTGGACTTGCTTTGTGTTTTCTGCTTTGGGGCGGCTAGTGGATCAACCTTCCTTATTAGTAGTCTAATATTTTCTTGCATCTCCTCAAGTGTAGGGGGAGCCCCTTTACTCCTAAGATTGTAATGGTTAGTTTTCTTTCGGGGCTCCTTCTCGGTGTTCGTCTTTGACATCATTTGTGAGCACTTATACACGTTCACCACATGCCGAGAGCTTGATGGCTCATTAGGTGCAACTTCTTTGTGATCTTCAGTGTCTTTCAACTGCTCCTGCATATTGCTTCGTGTATCAAGTTTATGACTGTAGAAAGCACTTTTGAATTGCTTCCAGTCCAAGGAAGAGTTCTTGGGGTGATTTTCTTCGTGGAAAGAATAGAACTTATGATCTGCGCATTGTTTGAGTTGGAACACAAGTTTTTGCATAGTTTTTGAAGCGAACCGGTTGCTTGTTGATGAGCCACTTAATGAGATGTTTTCCTATCTCTGTTTCAGCAGATGGCTACTTGAAAATGTGTTCATTTTACATTACTTGAGCTTGGACACTTCTATGGTCAATTCTTGACAAGGCGAGTGAGGGTCTCAATATCGGTTGCTTCCTTGTCTCTGCCCTTGCCCGCTATTTCTTGGGGCTTCCTTCTCACATCCTTGGAGTCCTTCATTGATTTGTCATCCTTGATGACTCCAATTGCGTGCAGGTCTTTCTCAATAGTGATAGACTCTTCACAATTTTCTAGAAGTGTTGGTTTCATAACTTTCTTGATGAACTGCGCAACACTGGTCGATAGTGCAAACGTGTAGTAATCAATAGTGATGGAGTCATGAGGTTTAGTGTCTGCTACAAACTTGTTCAATATACGTGTAAACCTTTGATTGAAATCTTTCACTTTCTCTTTTCCCTCCGTCTTGAGGTTTCCCAACTCTTTGAGTAGCATGGCTGGGGTCTTGTCATCAACGAACTTCTCAAGGAACATGCGTTTGAATGCACCCTAGTTCCGTATAGAGTTTGGTGGAAGGCTGTGATACCAAGTAGCTCCACGACCATCCAAGGTACATCAAAACAATATACATGCTACATGTTCATGCCATACCTCAAGGGTATGAAACTGTAGGTAGAAGTTGTCTAAGTGGTCTTCTGCCTTCACCGTGCTATCAGGGTCAAACTTGATGTTCATTCTCTCCACTCGCTTCGACATCTTGTGTAGAACAGCTGAGAGAGCTAATGGTCCCTGAGTCATCCACTCCGAGTTTGGGCTAACCATCTCTTATTCTTCCTCATCCTCTTCCTCTCTTTCAGAATTTTATGGTTCTAGCTCTGAGTCCATTGGTTCGTCTTTGCCTCCACCTCCTCCGCTGCCTTCCCCTCTACCTCCTAAATTGGAGTTCGATCCCAAGATCACAAGAGTTTCTTGTTCACCTTGCTGGAATATCGGAGGTTCCTCTCTATCTTCAATAGCTTCTTCTAGACCTTGAAGTGTGGTAAGAACTGCTTCTTCCACTGATTAAACAACAACTCCTGTGGGAGTGGCTTTTAGCTTCCTAGATGTGCATGGAAGATGCTGTATGCCTGGGATTAGTTCGACTGCTTTTGTGAATTGGCTAGTGATGGGACAGACAAAGCGAAGGTGTTGATATGGAATCACATGTTCAATCATGGGTGGTGAGCAGTAACCAATTTCGGAGTCGCGTTTAGGTGAGAGGGAATGCAAGTTACTGCCTTGACCAGATGGTTGATGAATGATTGTGAGGGAATGTTCAACCATATACAACTGGCTGCCCTCCTTCTAGCGCCAGAAATGTTGATAGTGCTGGACCCACCAAAATTTAGGGGAACACCTCAGTATGAAGTCCCAACTAGACCCCACACCATTTGGTGTGGGAATCCCATCCGGTAAGATGGCCTGGTTGCCATTGTCTTAAGTATTTTCCTCAAATCTTGCTTGTCAGCATAGGAGAGTGGTTTGCTTTGCCTTTAAGAAGTGAGGTTCGTGTGCCTGGTGAATGCTAGTGTACTTGTGTCAATGGTTCTTTCATTTTAAAGGGAGAGGGTGAGAGTGATTCCCAGGTTGGTTGGGATGAAGTCCCAACTCGGCTAGGAACACACACCACAAGAGGATGTGTACAAATTCTGGAGGAGAAGTCCATAGGGGTGTGGTAGTCACAACACACAAGGTAAGATAACACATAGATCACTCAACGGATGAGTCCGAATGAGTGCAATAGTTGTTACAACAAGCTTTAGGTGAAAGGTTTGTCTAATCTCCAGGGATATGGTCACCACGGGCGAGACAATGTTAACAACATATACAACACATTTCCATTACTGAATTATGTATTACAACAAGTGAAATAGTTCAAGTGTTCAACACAGGTTAAAAAAACATGCATTACAAGTGTTCAATATTAGTCTTACAACAGTTAGAATACATGTGTGAAAACGTGCTGGCCTGTTAGTTGGCTTTTGAATTAAGCAAAAGTTCCAAGACACATCGTTACACCATACATCACTAACCCCATGAGCGCTGTGTTGGAGCCACTACTTACTCCTCAAAGAAAATATTACAAACTCTCTTGGCTATGTGGGAGGAGTTGAGGTGAAACGTCCCTTCCATATACAAATGAGGGGGTATTTATGGCCAAGGTTGAAATTGACCCTTGTGGCTGTTTGACTAACGTCATGATTGTTTGACTTCCATGACTTTTCTACTTTACATGACTCTTTGTAAAACAAGTGGGTCTCTTGGACTTCCACGTTACATTACATTGATTGAAAACATATCCCATCATAGAGATGTGGGCGACATGAATCGACATGACAGTGATGGTACATTCATGCTACTATTGGAGTGAATGTTGAGCTACAATGTTTCTAGGTGATGGATGTCTTCATGGTGTATCACAAATCCACCTCTGCATGGAAAAGTGTGTGGAGTCTTCGATGCTCTTTGGTTCAGTTGATGAAGCTTTGGAATTTTGTTCCTTCCTTGCATGTTGGGAGGCTTGAAAGGCTCATCTGTTTGCAAAAGGTGCATGTTTGTTCGTTTGTCCGTCTGTGAGCACATATTGCATGTTTTCTTGTCTGTTCGTCTACGAACACATATTTGCATGATCATCTATTCATAAGCAAATCTCTTTGCATGCATCACTTGTTCATCTGTTGGTGAGCCTGTCCTTCTGCATGTGTTCCCTTCATTCATCCTATTCATCATCGCACCATGTTTGTTGGTGTACATGTACCTGCAATCACTCATGACGAGATGACATCAAATCCAAAACCTCCTAGTCTGCCATGACACATGATCATTTTAGATGTAGGTGACCGGGAGAGGCAGCAAGGTTGTGAAGCATGATGATGGCTCCAGGAACTACTGAGGAAAACTACGCAAGAGTCACTTAGTGATGGAGATGGGCAATCCAAGTCCGTGGTGACTATCCATGTGGTTTGGTTCAGATGGAAGGAAAAATTATGCAAATTGTGGGAGGGACAGTCTTGGCTGCAGGAAGGCAAGGTAGGTAGGATCTGTGCAGTTTCTGGAACGAGCGGGAAATAGGGGTTGGAAAGAAAAATTTGCACAATTTTATGGAGGAATAGGCTGGGCTGCAAGGAGGATTAGCAGGAAAAGATTGTGTAGTTTTAGGGATGAACTGCCTGGAAGACTGGCAGCCAAAACTACGCAATTCCCAGAGGGAACTGGCAGTTGGATGCTGGGTCACTGGCAGCCAAAACTGTGAAATTTCTAGATCAAATTGGCAGTTGGCTGTTGGGTCATTGGTAATAGAAACAACACAATTCTTGGAGGGAACTTTCAGTGTGTTGCTAGGAGTTGCCGACGAGGAAAACTACATTGACATTGACAAGTTGGCCTGCTGATCATCTCTGCCAGTTTCTGAGCCGAGCGGACTGCTGCCCAGTAGAAGGCCTGCTCATGAAATCTGTGCAATTTCCTGGATGAACAAATAGTCGATTGTCGGGGGGACTAATTGGGAAAAGTGTGATATTTTATGAGGGAGACAGGGACATGCACTTGGTGTCTATTCAGCCTATCTGCACAATTTCCTTAGTTAGCAGGGTGGGCAAGGTTAGTAGCCCTTACACAATTTTGGAGGGGAGTTAGTCCTAGGGTGGTTGTTGAGTCTGAATATCCGGGTGACCAACATGAAAGTTGATTGAATTTCTTGCGATCAACAGAACTTTGAAAGAATTTCTTAGTGCTTCTGCGTTGTTCTAGGTGACAGTTGATCAAGTCGATGGAAGGGTGATGGTCCGATTGTCATAGGGGAGTTCGGTCACCAGAACTTCAACAAAAATGACTAAGTGTGTGAATGATTGAAAGATGAATAGGTGATCATGCAAACACACACTCTCATGACTTGACGACGAGATGACTCAAAATATCCAAACACACATGCTCAACATGACTGATCGACAGTGCAAGTGACAAGTGCGACACTCGTGACTGATCATTTATCGACCGTGACGATGCTTGTGTGATAGTCAATGTGACTCTTTGTGTGAGTGTGACAGATGCCTTCATAGCGAACACAACAAGTACACATGAAGCGAAGAATTTGAGTAGAGCCAAAACATGGTCGCAAGCATGACTTAAACATCAATATCCAGAAACTTGGGTGAAATGAATGTTGGGCTAATTTATTAACACAAATTAACACAATTATTTCATTACCAATCCAGGTTTGTAAAACTTGGAGGCATGTCCAAAATGTATAGATATCCGATAATCAAGATTAGAAGATAAAATATGAAGAACTAAGGAAATACATTTTAGAAATATAAATCTAATTAAATAATTTCTAATTCATTGATGCATATATATGGGATGAAGTGGCTCCTAACTTAGGAGATCCATTTGTGTCCTTCTTCTACAATATTACTTAATGAATAGAATAAAAAACCATTAATTGACAACAACTTAAGGTGCACAAATAAATAATGAAAGAGACTCATAAATTAGGAGATCCTTGATATTCCTCATCACCACTTCATTCATCATAATTCTATTGTTAGAAAACTAGAATTGCATAAAACTACATGAAAGTAAGAAAGATGAACTCTAGTTTTTATTGATTAATCAAATAGAAGGAGGGTTCAAATTGAACACTAGATTGTCCCTTCATATGAAGATGATAAATAAACCAAGATTCATCAGCAAACATAAATCATCATACATCAAATCAAGTAAGCAAATTTGAAGCAAAACAAGTAAACAAATCTAAAGCAACTAGTTTATGAAAATAAATTTAGTTTAACAATGAAGTGTACGTAGCTTGGAGTGGGGGCCTTCCACCCTTACTTTGAAAACTTGAAGAGATTATCAACTACTACAAATTCAGTCAATTATCCACACCATTGAAGAATAAAGTGAAGGTAGAACAAGTTCCTCAAATTAACTTCAAATATTCAGATGTCTCCACATAAAATTATAGAAAGTCTACATGCATAAGCCTTCAAAGTTTTGGCTTAAATAGAAGATTATGAAACAAAATGATCTAAAGTATCTCTAACAACGATATCTATCCATGTCCACCTATCCATGTTGAAATCATCCAACCTATCATTAAAAATATGGAAAATCCCATGAAATCATAAAACTACCCTATTTCCTAGGGTATTTTGAATGACTGGTCCTATTTGACCAGCTTTGACCAGGCTTGATTAAGCTTGGTTTGACCGAACCAATAAGATTTAGTTTAGTCCAAGTTCCAAAGCTTTCCATAAATTTATCCGGCTCGTGCCCAGGTGTTCCGTGAATATGACATCCATATAGCTATTACGGGAATTTCTGATTCTGTCCAAAAATGCACTTGAAATTCAATTTTCGTAAAAACTTCTAAAAATTGCAAAATTAAATTTAAATACCTGAATATGCATAAATACATCAAAATTAGGTGGATGTGATGGTAAATGGATGGAAAATATAGAAATTAAGTATGTTTTCTTAAGCAAAACTGGACCGAAAATGAGGGCCAACATCTCCCCCTTGCTGATGGACAAGCATGTCCTCATGCTTGTTTCTTCCTCTTGGATCTTCTGACCTCTCCTGTGAGTCATGTGCCTGACCCTGATGCTTTCTACTATGCTACCTCTAAAAGATAATATATCCCCTTGCTCTGTTCTTCCTTGTAAATAGTAGCTTTGACCTTCTGTTTCTCATATTTGTTTTTCCACATGTTTTTATCCTTAAGCCACTTGAATGCCTGTTTGCAAAGTAGATCATTCTTTCTCTTTAGTTTGCCTACATCCTCATTTATTTTTTCATTCTCCCTCATTAACTTTGCATTATTTTTCTTGTATGTTTTATTTTCTTTCTTCAAGTGCTTTTCCAAGATCTTGTTTATTTCTAACTGATCTATCAATTCTTTTATCTTACTTAAGTGAAACTATTTTTCTAATTCCTGTGTACCTTTTGAAAATGATTTTGCCTCTACATTATCAAAGTATGAGTCTTTTTCTAAAGCTTCTTTCTCCAATCTTTAAATTATGTATTCTACTTGTTTCTTTGTAGAAAGTGTTTCTACAATCTGTACTTCTTGGTCCTTGCTACTTTTTCTGTTGGGCTTTTTCTCCTATGCCTCCTAGGAGTGGATATGAAGGATGTTTCCTTCTCAATCATGACAGTGTTGTTTTCCTTCTTAGCCCTAGTTCTTGGATAGAGTGGTGAATTCATGACGCCTCTGGTTTCCTGATCTGTTTTGTATTATTCTTCTATGACCGGTTCTTCATGCTGGTTTTGGACTAAAAAATCTTTCCAGATTATACCCTGAGTTCTTACTTGATGCTCTACAAGAACTTTTATTAGTCCTTGATGATAAACTTGAGCTTCTTTTGGTTTATTCTCATTTTTCACTAACTCTATCATCTTGATGATATTTTAGGAGAAGAAATATGGCAAGTTTATTTTGACTTCTCCTTTAATGTGTTGGAGCAACCTGACATGGTACAAATGTGCCACACTATGTCCTCTATCACATGTGAAGAATTTTTGAATTATCAAAACTAACTCTCCCCATGGCTCGTTGAACCATTCCCTAGGTATGGCTTTAGTTCTATCAAAGGCTCCCTTCATGTTATTCTCTAAGAAGAAATTCCATGCTTTCTCCTTGAAGTGTAGACCTTTATGATAGTTTTCTCCTGTCAATGGAAGATCTAATGCTTGGGAGATGTATTTTGGAGTCAATGGAATGATTAAGTTCCCTACCATAGTTTGATCTTGGGCATAATTATTTACAAATTCCCTGGTTATACTCTCATTATGCCCATTAAACCTCTGAAGAAAACTTATAAGCCCAACTTGATATAATTTTTCTACTGTTTCTTTCTTCCACTGCTCAATTTGAAATTTTGGTTCTATTTTGGTGGTGATGTTTTCTGAAAACCAATTGATATATCCCTCTACTGTCATTAACCTCATTTTTGAAAATGAAAATAACAATAATTCATGCATAGAAATGTTTTTGGTTTAGTTATACATTGTAGTAGTAGGGCTTACCTTTCTCTTGATACTCTTTAGAAACAATAAATCAAGCTTGTTTAATATTTGTCTCACTGCAAGAATAAACCACTGTTCTTTTCAAAACATTACTCTTTGATGACAAACAA
Organism: Pinus taeda; assembly: GCA_000404065.3. Lineage (NCBI taxonomy): Eukaryota > Viridiplantae > Streptophyta > Pinopsida > Pinales > Pinaceae > Pinus > Pinus taeda. The sequence goes on along the minus strand of APFE031583114.1, from coordinate 62,053 downwards.
AAATAACATTCTTCTCACTCTCTGTTTTGTTTTCTTTCACCAAAACTCTGCTCTGTCCATATAAATGAAATGTTCTCCTTATGCATATCACTGTTTATAGAGAAGCAATCGAAAATCGAAACTCTGTTTTGATTTTGTTTTTTGTTTTTGTTTTTTCGTTTTTGTTTTTTGTTTTTTGTTTTTGTTTTTGTTTTGTTTTGTTTTTTTGTTTTTTGTTTTTGTTTTTTGTTTTTGTTTTGTTTTATTTTTGTTTTTGTTTTTTGTTTTTTGTTTTTTGTTGTTTTTGTTTTTGTTTTTGTTTTGTTTTGTTTTTTGTTTTTGTTTTTTGTTTTTGCTTTTGTTTTTGTTTTGTTTTTTGTTTTGTTTTGTTTTTTTGTTTGTTTGTTTGTTTTGTTTTTTTGTTTGTTTGTTTGTTTGTTTGTTTTTTTTTTTAATGATATAAAACAAAAAATCATACCATGATTTCTCCTTTCGATTTTCGTTTCTATAACTCTTTCCTATGATTAACAAATTCATTTATATGTCAAACTGAAGTTGTTTTTGAGTTCACTGTTTGTGCAATCAAACTATAACTAACTCAATATGTATTCAATACTTTGTTTCATAACCCAAATCGGTGAATGCATGTTATTATGCAACCAAACGATAACTTAACACTCTTTTTCATCAATCAATTAGGAGAAAGCATGTGTTTATGCAATCAAACTACAACTTAACACTCTGTTTCATCAATCAACTTGGTGAAAACACGTGTTTATGCAATCAAACTACAACTAACATTCTGTTTCATCAATCAACTTTAGTGATTTCATGAATAGACATGGAGGATCTGAATCAATTTACCTGTTTGCAATGGAATGTCGTGATTCCCTTTGTGTCGTGGCTGAATCAACCTGCGTTTCATAATGTTTTTTGCTATTAAACTTCTTTCAAAAACCTTGTCTTTATTGATGGCAGAGTCTTAATGTATGACAACAATGACAAATCATAAATAGTGTTTGATGCGCTATCTTATATCTTGGAGTCAAACTTATGTTTGCATTTAAAAATCCTGATATTTCCTCATCAACACATCCACTGCATTTATTGAAAGAAATCAAGTTTTTCTCTTACCTTCTTACTCACGAGATGTTCCTCAGTTAATTCCACTCGCTCTTACACGACTGCTAGTTTTCTCGGCTTTATCCCTCAATCTACTCCACTTATCTTCTTATCTCTCCGATTCTCCACTACTATATTTCTTGCTTTTCTTCTTTCAGTTTGATTTCTTCTGTTTCTGTCTTTTCTTTGTCAAACCATTCTCCTCCATCTCTTAAATGTGTGATAATAGATTATACAACAGTCATCGTTCTCCCTGATCTTGTAAAAGGCTATGATGGTGGAGAGAAAGTGATTTTTATAGAGGTTTGTGTAAAAATGGCGGAGGTGCAGTGTATAAGTTCTGGTTGAATGAAAAAACTCACGGCGTTGTTTTTAGTTGAAACGTTTATTGCTGTGTTTTCAAATTTTGGTTGACTGTTCCCACAAGCTTCAACCTTTGATTTCTCCTCTTTGTGGCTGTCCTACTTTCCTTCATGGTTATCCTGCGTACCTACACACAATTCTTACCTCCACGTCTTGGCTTTTTATTACATTAAACTTTGACCGCTGTTTACTCATATTACCGTATAGTCATCCTGCCATACATTTCATTTCCACTGACTCATATTATTATTCCATTCCATACTTTATTCATGGTGCATTATGATTTGATCACCGCGCCTTTGAAATTCATCATAGTTCTATTGCATGGCCTTGTGCTCGTTAAACTTCATCAAACCTCCACTTCATATCCATTCCCTATGTCTTATGCCTCTGAAACTTTTTCATAATGTTAGTTTTTATTGCATTATGGCACCACATTATTCGTTTCATTGTGTTATGATAAACCTTACACTTCATAACATTATCTTTGTTTTATGCACATTTGATTACAACTTAGCGAAATGAATTATTTCGATTTCCTTTGACTTGTATTATTTCATAATGCACAAATTTCAATATATGTAATTTAATTTTAAAATGACCATGTTTTTTTTTTTTTTTTTTTATAAGTAAAGGCTAATTCTATTTATAAAAGGTAAAAATAGAGTTACAAGGAGGTCGAGACCTCAAAGGAGAGCCGAGAATGTCCATTAGTACATACAAACTGTCCCAAGGTTGGGAAAACCAGAAACAAAGATCACAAAGCCATATAGAGAGAAATGGCCATGTTGGTAAACCACAGAAAAGGTCAGAAGAAAAGTTGTGACCATACTATCTATACTGCCCAGATAACCATAGGAAAAACTGCAAAAACAAAGAACCGATACAACTGCAGAGCCAAAGACCTGATACAAAAAGACAATAACAAAAGCCATATAGGCATAACACATTGAACGAAAGAGTGAAGAGAGGAACAGGGGAATCAGACATGGCCCAGGAGGCTTCAAGCGACTGTTTCATGGTCCTGAGCTTCCTCCTCCGCCGGGCATGGATTGCCCATCCACGAGTCATCAAAAATTTCCTCAGCATCTATACCGCTGCCACCTGGAAGAGATGCCAATTGCAAAATGCCGCCGGAACCACTCGCCAGGTGAACAGTGGCCGATACTTCCTGGAGGTTGCCGTCTGGTGGCTTGAAGACATCAGGGACACTTCCCTCAGGCTGCAAATCACCACAATTGAACACAATGCCAACATAATCCCCCTAATGTTCGCTTTCATCCTGAGACTGCGTTGCCGAGGTATGCATAGAAACACTACACCGAGCTTCTTCCTCCGCAAAAATTACAGTGATGCTGGCCGAGAGAATATGCTTATTGAGGCGACTTTGAAATTTGAAGTGGGTGGTTTGGAAAGAGTTATGCGGGAAAGGCTTGCCATTGTCAGAGGGAGGGGAAACCGAAGCCAGAGGAATAGCAGGCGGGGGAGCAGGCTGAGAACGCCCATGGCCTCCACGACTACCACCAAGGAGACGCACCATTGTCAAGGTATCGAGGCAACTTGATGGAGATGAAGAGCATGGTGAACAAAATAGGAGCCGAGGTAAGGGAGCCGATTAAGAGTCATGAACCAGACATTTAATGTAGCCTTTGGAGCACTGCAAAGATGCAGGGTCTGAGGCAAGCTAATGTTGGGAGGCCAGAGGGAAATAATAGTCGAGAGAGCCGAGGCAGCCATAAATAAAACTTCAGGCGAAGTGTCTCGAATGAACGACTCATTCAATACCGAATGCAAATTGATCTGTAGGTACCCATTATGAGCCTGCTTCATCCGCGGGAGAGCTTGGGATAATGTGCGATCCTGCCATCTGCAGGACCAGATGCTGGCGTGGAATAATCCCTCCATTAATATAGCATTAAAGCACCCACATCCGGGTTTAAAATGACCATGTTAAAGTCATATTTAAAATTAAATTTATGATACTAACTTGTGTATGGTTTTGTAGGTCTAGGGTTTGATGACTGGATCCTATATTTTAGTCCATTTGTTTTTCAAAAGAAAAAAAACTTAGGGTTAATATGATGTGTATATGGAATATGAAATGAAGATGTGGTACTTGAAGTATGTTTATGGAATTTAATGGGTAGAATAATGGGTATGGAGATGAATATATATGAATAGGATAATAGGAATATGATGAGTAGAATAATGAAGGTAGTGAAATGTAGGTAAAAATATGCATGTTAGGTACTGATTTAATCTTAACAATCTCTAATGTTTTTTTTTGAAATTTTGAAATTTCAAGAGAATTTTTTTTTACTCACTGTACTTTACTCACTGATAGTATTTGATGATGTCTTCTAGTCAAATAATAGGTGAACATGTCTTTAATGGATCGTCTAGGATAGATTGAAATGTATGCTTTATTTCTACTTCATGTTCTTGCTTTCTTCATTGATTCAAGATCATTGATTATTGATGTCATTCAGGTCCCTTCTGCAATTGGTACTCGATGAGTTAGGTCCCTTTTGTCATGCAATATTTGTCATATAATACATGTTTCTTCTAAGCTACTCAAACTTTCAGCTACTCAAATTGAGTTTCTTTTGCAACTTCCCCCTTGCTTATCTGAAGGCTTGTCCTCAAGTCTTGTATTGTTTTGGAGGGTGCATTCTGCAAAATCAAACTGTTGTCGGAGTTAAACAATACTTTGTGAATTCATGTAGGCCAAAATTGTTGGTTTTCCTTCTTGAATTCATGTTTTCTTTGTGCCAGTTACTTGGTTTTCACAAGCAAACTTTTATTATTATTATTTTTTAATTTTTTTTTTCTTGTTTTTATTTATTTTTATTCTTCCTATGGAATAATGGGTGGCATATTGCTATGCTGTTCCCTTACTTCCAGATTAGTGTCTTTTGACATTTGTTTCATAAAATCTTCTTTATTGATAGGCTAGAATTTGGAGTCAAACAATAATCCCCAGTCTCCTTTATTGAATGTTCTGTTCTTGATGAATCGATCATGCCATTTCATCTTTTGCTGCTACACAATACTTGTGTGTAGGTTTTAACCCCATACAGAAATTACCTGCATACGAATTCTAAAACACAGAAAAATAAACAGTGTGAGAGCATAACACATAAAACACATATACACATATATTTTCCCACTGGATCCTAAAACCGGGACTACCAGCTTGATTTTTCATTATGTTCCTTTCAATGTTATAATACATATTTATACATGCCGAAGCATCCAATAGCATGGACCGAAAACCATTGCGTCCAATACCATGGACCGAAAAACCATCGCGTCCAAAAAACATGTGCAAAAAATCATGCACAAAACCATAGGTGGGTCCGCCCAACCTAACATAGGGTCCAAAATCAAAATTTCCCTGGACCCCATAAAGTGGGGTTACGGGTACCCCTCAAACCCCCTATTAACTACGTGGGAAGAATATAACACAACCCAACATTCTCCCACTTGTTGTTTTCTTTCCACATGGGGCCACAGGAGAGCTTAGTCATTTTTACAGCCCTGAAACACCCATTGTTTCTCTACACCAAGAGAACTTCTCAGAGCTCACAAATTTTGTCAATGCATCTGCAGTATCTTACAGTGTCCCCTTACTAGCAAAAACCTTTTTGTCTTCTATCAACATCCCTCACAAAGGTGATATGACATCAATGTGCTTTGTCTTTGAATATATGCCAGGGTTCTTTGCCAAGAAAATTTCACTTTGGCTGTCACAGTCTATCCTTATGCTTCCTTACTAACCCATACTGAAACACATCTCTGCAACCAAACTGCTTCCCTGCTTGCATGAGTGGCTGCCATGTATTCTGCCTCTATAGTTGATAGTGCCACTACAAATTGTTTCTTACTCATCCAACTAACTGCACCTCCAAATAAGTTAAACACATACCCACTTGTAGATCTTCTCTAATCTAGATCTCCAGCCCAGTCTACATAAAAAAAGCCATGAATATCCAACACTCTGTCCAATCCTGGTCTTCCTTGGTAGCACAAACCATAATCACTAGTGCTACGCAAATACCTGAAAACTCACTTCACTACTGTCCAATGCTCCTTTCCTGGTTTTGATATAAACCTGCTCAATACTCCCATTGCATGTGCAATGTCTGGTCTAGTATAGACCATTGCATACATTAGGCTACCGAATGCACTTGCATATGGAACACAGGACATGTGCTCTTCCTCTTCTTGTGTCTTGGGACTTTGTTCAGCAGATAAATTTACACCTACAGGATAGGAACCTTCACCAGTTTACTATCTTGCATATAAACCTCTACAATATTGTCTCGACATACTTCCTTTGGTTTAACCAGAGCTTCCTCTTTTCCTGATCTCTTTTAATTTCCATGCCCAAAATATAGTTTGCAGCACCAAGATCTT
>APFE031583114.1:17940-55557 GCA_000404065.3 Pinus taeda | reverse complement strand
TAGCTCAAACTCTATCTTCTCAGGTTCCTTTGGTTGGACTTCATGTTTAATAACATATTTCACCTCTCTGAACACCACATCTCGGCTGTACACAACCTTCCTTGTTACTGGGTTCTAGAGCTTATAACCCTTCAAACCATCCTTATACCCAATAATGATGCACTTTTCAAATGTACTATCCAACTTGGTTCGTTTCTCCTTTGGAACATGTACATATGCATCAGATCCAAATATCCTCAGATGTGAAAGAGAGGGTTTCTTACTAGTCCATACCTCTTGTGGAGTCTTACCCTCCAATGCTGATGAAGGTGACCTGTTGACCAGGTAACATGTAGTATCCACCGCCTCTACCCAAAATTCTTGTCCTAACCCGACACCACTGAGCATGCTTCTTGCCCTTTCCATCAACGTCTTATTCATTCTTTCTGCAACTCCATTTTACTGAGGTGTATATGGAGTATTCTTTTTCCGTGCTATACCACACTTCTTACAAAATTCTTCAAATTCCTTACTGTAAAACTCTCCACCATTATCTGTCCTTAGTACCTTTATCTTCTTCTCTATCTGGTTTTCCACCAGAGCCTTGAATTCTTTAAACCTGTCAAAGACTTTAGATTTCTTCTTGAGGAAATATATCCATGTATTCCTTGAGAAGTCATCTATAAATGATACATAGTACACAGACTTACCCAGTGATGGAACCTTCACAGGTCCAAACACATCACTATGTATAAGCTCTAATATTTGTTTTGCCCTCTTACTTCCAAAGGGGAAACTCACCCGATTCTGCTTCCCATATACACAATTTTCACAGAAATCAAAATCCAGAGAGCTATTACTCATATGTTCTACCATACCTTTACCATAAAGTATTCAAAGGCCTTTCTCTCCTATATGTCCAAGCCTTTGATGGCACAACATGGTCCTCTCTCGAGAGACGACTAGGTTTTCTGCTCCATTTTCAGGAACCACAAAAACTGTTGCACCCATCAACAACAGTGCTACCTTGAAACTTGTATAGAGTTCCAGTCCAAACTCCCCGCATCAATACCAGTGCTCCCCGAACCATCTTCTAGGTATCCTTCTTGAACACTGTTTTTACACTTGCATCATCTAGCTTACTTACAAAAATCAGATTTCTAGCCAATGCAGGAATATGTAGAACACTTGGAAGTGTTCTAACCCTTCCACCTTGCAACTTCAACTTTACTTTTCCGCGATCAATGATTCTAGCCTTCTTGTCATCCCTGAAGAAGACATCACCACCATCATATTTTTCATACTCGCTGTACCACTCTCTATGGGAGTGAAGTGAAATGATGCACCCAAGTCAATCAACCATGCCTCATGATCTACATGTGTACTTGAAGAAGCCAAGTACACATCCCCACCTTCATCTGAGGTGGTTTTCACCTCTATAGAAGGAGCATCATCAAATCCCTTTCCTTTATCAGAGCTTTAGATTTACAGTCCCTTTTGCAGTGCCCTTCCTTTCCACATTTCCAGCACACCACCTTTACAGGTTTTCCTGGAGATTTAGATATCCCTCTAGATTTAGATCTCCCACTCGATGACTTATTTTTGTTTCTATTCAGGGACCATCCTTATATAGACAAGGCATCACCATTCTGGCTCTCCGTATTTTTCTGTCTCATCTCCTTCATCAGCAAGGATGAGACTATTTCATCAGAATGCAAGGCAATTGCATTGCTACCTATTGCAATAACCAGACTATCCCACGAATTTGGTAGAGTACACAACAAACTGATGCACTTATCTTCATCTAAATTTTAATATCAATAGATGCTAACTGAATTACCACAGTATTAAACGCATTTAGATGCTCTGTCACCGAGTCTCCATCTTTCATCCTTAGGTTATACAACTTTTTTTGCAGGAACAATTTATTCACTAGAGATTTAGATTGGTACAAAGTCCCTAACTTGTCCCACAAAGCCTTTGCTGTAGCTTCCCTTGATACATTCAGCAATACTGAATATGAGACACACAATCGTATTGTGATTTTTTCCTTTCGATCCAACTTCTTCCATTCTTCATCGGTCACTCCTGTTGGTTTAATACCTGGATCTACCATGACCCATTGATCTTTATCCACCAACAGATCCTCCATCTTTAGTTTTCACAACTCAAAACTCTGACCATTAAATTTCTCGATCTCTATCTTTCCACCACTCGCCATCTTCTTTCACCACCATAATCGATCTCGCAGATCTCCCACTGAACAAGGTCTACCACAGGCCCGAGCGAAACCCCTCAGCAATAAATGCATCCCCTTGAAGCCAAAAATAGCTCTGATACCAAATGTAGGTTTTAACCCCGTATAGAAATTACCTGCATATGAATTCTAAAACACAGAAAAATAAACAATGTAAGAGCATAACACATAAAACACATATACACAGAGATTTTCCCACTAGATCCCAAAACCAGGACTACCATCTTGATTTTTCATTATGTTCCTTTCAATGTTATAATACATATTTATACATGTCAAAGTATCCAATACCATGGACCGAAAAACTATCGCATCCAAAAACATGTGCAAGAAATCATGCACAAAACCATAGGTGGGTTTGCCCAACCTAACATAGGGTCCAAAATCAAAATTTCCTGAGGCGCTGCCCCGGACCCGATAAAGTGGGGTTACGGGTGCCCCTCAAACCCCTTGTTAACTACTTGGAAAGAATACAACACAACCCAACATTGTGTGCTCTACTGCTTGCTATCTTTGCTCATCCAGTTGATTCAATTCCATTACTCGCTGTTGTTGTGCTTCAGATAATTCAAATCCTAAATTTGATTCTAAATTGAATGTGTGTATTTGAAATTCTATGGGTAACATGACTTATTTTCCATACACTAACTGATATGGACTAAACCCAGTTGTGTATTTCCATGTTATTATGTATGCCCATAGTGCATTTCTTAACTTCTTTAACTAGTCCTTCCTATTCATTTATACTGTATTTGTCATGATATTTTCCAAGACTTTGTTTGTCGATTCTACTTGTCTGCTTGCTTGAGGATGGTACAATGTTGATTTTTTATGTTTGATATTGTACTTCTTTGTAAGATCAAAAACAAACTTGCAAGTGAACTGTGTGCCTTGGTCAGTTACAATCTCTCTTGGTACTCCAAATCTGACAAAGATTTCCTCAAAGAGGAATGTGACCATTGTGTTTTTTGTTGCTCCTGCTACTACCTTTTCCTCAACCCACTTAGTAACATTATCAATACATACCAAGATGTACTTATTTCCATTTGAAGGTGGATTTATTGGTCCCACAAAGTCTAGAGCCCATTTCTCAAATGGTTCTATGAGAACTTGTGGCTTAAGTGGCATTTCATCTAGTATTATTGGCCTTCCTATTCTTTGGCAACTATCACACCTCTTGACATAGGCTTTGAAATCTTTGAAGATTGCTGGCTAATAGTAGCCTAGTTTGTAGCACCTTGTAGGCTGTCTGCTTGTCTGCAAAATGATCACCACATGGCTTGTCATGACATGATTTCAAAATTTTTAATATTTCGTCTTCTCTAACACATTTTTTTTATCAGATCAGAGCTAGTATAAAAGAGATCACCATTGACCCAACTATATAGAACTTTCTATAATTATCTTTAGTTTTTGTTTCTTTGTGAACTGGAATGGTAATTTTCGAGAGGACAAATAGTTTTATATATCTACAAACCATGGTGTTTTGACCGTTATTGAAAACATATGCTCATTTGGGAAATTATCTGAAACAAGATTTGGATCACCAGGTGTATGAAGCCTTGAAAGGAAATTTGTGACTTGGTTGTCTTTACTTTGTCGATCTTGAATTGTAATACTAAATTCTTGCATTAACAATAACCATCTTATAATTCTACCATTTGTGATTGCTTTTTTAATTAAGTATTTGATTGCTGAATGGTCTGTGTGAATGAACACTTGGTAACCTGTTATGTAATGCCTGAATTTGTTTACTTCATGTACTACAAATAACATGTCTTTTTCTGTCACTCTATAGTTCAATTCTGTTGGTGTTAAATTTTTCTTATGAAGTATATAGCATAATTAAACAAGTTTTCTTTCTGTCCAAGTGATGCACCTCTAACTGTATCAGATGCACCAATGGAGATATGAAATGGAAAAGACCAATTCGGTCCTCGAAGAATGGGGGCAATTGATAGTTTTTCTTTGAATAATTGAAATGCATTTTGACAATGATTTTTCCATTGGAATTCAACATCTTTTGCAAGTAACTTGAATAGCGGCAGTGCTATTTTATTGAAATTTTCAATAAATCTCCTATAGTAGCCCGCATAACCCAAGAAAATTTTTACTTCCTTTCGAGTTGTAGGTGGCATTAAATTAACAATGACATGTATTTTTGTTGGGTCCACCTTAATTCCTGATTAGGAAATATGGTGTCCCAACACTATCCCCTCTATTAACATCATGTAGCATTTTTCATTACTTAGGGATAGATTTGTCTCTATGCATCGTTTCAAAACTTTTTCAAGATTTTTCAAACAATCGTCAAATGTGTTTCCATATACAGTGAAATCATCCATGTAGAATTCTGCACATTCATGGATCAGATCAGCAAATACTGCAAGGAATGCTCTTTTTAAAGTAGTAGGTGCATCACATAGCCCAAAAGGCAAAACATTGTATGCATATGTTCCCCATGGGTAGGTAAATGTTGTTTGTCCCGGTCTTCTATTGCTATTCTAATCTGATTATACCCACTAAATCCATCTAGAAAATAAAATAATTTCTTTCCAGCTAATGAATTTAGGACCTGGTCAATAAATGGTAGCGGGAAATGATCTTTTAATGTTGTTTTTTTTTTAATTCTCGGTAATCTACACATATTCTCCACTTCCCATTTTTCTTTGGTACTACCACTAAGGGAGAAACCCATTGACTGTTAGAAATAGGATAGATGAATCCAACTTGTAATAGTTTCTGCAGTTCTCCTTTCACTATTTCCTTCATCATGTGGTTCATTTGCCTTTGAGGCTGGCTTACTGGTTTAATATGGTCATCAATATAGATGTGGTGGATACATGTGTTTGGGTGAATTTCTTGCATATCTATGTAATCGCAGGCAAAAGCTTTTGAGTTTTTCTATAACAATGCTATTATCTCTTGTTCTTGTGACTATTGTAAGTTATTACCAATATTCAAATGTTTTCCAGGATAAATCTGTTGTTTTAGTTTTTGAATTGGTAATTGTGTTTACAGGAAAAATATCTGTGAATGAATCTTGTAATGATTGAATTGTGTAGGTATCCTGAAAATAGTGGTTCAAAATATTACTTGCAGCTTCATACTGGGTTACTCTAAGCTGCTCAGAAATATCTAGTTTTGAGATGAAAAGATCCAATAGATCTTCATTCTCCTCTTCTTCTCTAAGGTCAAATAATTGGTTAATACTTAGAACTGATTTAGTTTGCTATTGTTCTTGTCCTTCAAGCAATGATACTAAAGAAGGTGCTTGTGTTGAATAATAAAGTGTGATATGCTTTCTCTCATCCCCATGTGCAATAATCATACTTCCCGATTTGCATCCTATAAAGGCATCAACAATGGCTAACCACAGTCTACCTAAGATTAGAGGGTGTGCTCCTAAGTTTGTTTTCAGCTGCAAAATGAGGAAGTCTACATGATACTCCCATGAATCCAAGGAGACTATGATATCTTCTAATATTCCTTCTGGTATAACCTTGGATTTGTCTACTAACTCTAAAATGGTAGTAGTAGATCTAATGTTGTTTATATCTAAATGTTTTATTGTCTCTGTAGTCATTACATTTATCGCTGCTCCGAAGTCTATTAATGTGTTTGGAACTGAAAAATTATTTATTGAAATAGTAACCATAGGGATACCAGGGTCAATATAGTTTTCGACTGTTGTCTTTGTAGACATGAGGCTAGCTAGTTTTCCAATGACTTGGATTGTAGTAGGATCCTTTTTCTTTTTACTAGTTTTCTTGATGCATAACTCCTTTGCTATTTTAGCATAAATTGGAATTTCTTTTATTTCCTGTAATAAAGTAATTTAGACATAAGCATTTTTTAATTCATCCAAAATATCAAATTCAAGAAGTGACATTTGTGTTTTATGCTCTACTAACCTTTCTAGATAGGGTGGTGTTTGAGTTATTACAATTTTTCCTTTCTGAATTTGATTTTTTGAATGTGATGTTTCATGTTGTTCTCCTTGTTCAGCTGGCTCTTCTATGATCGGAGGAGAATTCTTATGTAGTACTTTCCCAGACCTTAAATGGACATCATTTATGGGAAGAATGGAGTATGTTGGAAAATATGTTGCTTCTTCCACATTATATGTAGATTTATCCATTTTGTTACTTGAATTTGCTACTGGTTGAGCTGGTCTAGGCTGGTTCAAAGGCAACTATAGCTACTGTTGTTGAGTTAATAATGGTGCAAAATTTTGTTGTGGAAATGGCATGGATTGCGGATATTGTTGAAACTATTGGTATGGAAATGACTGTTGATAATGTTGCTGGTATTGTTGTTGGTATTGTTGAGAATACATTTGTTGAGGTGGTTGATTTCCATAACTATATCCGCTCCAAACTTGTGCAAGTTGGTTTTGATATTATTGTGTGGGCCAAGCTTGCCACGACATTGGGGTATTCATAGAATTTTGAAGAGGATATTGATAGTTTTGTTGAGGGAATTGCTGAGGAATCCTTGGCTACCAAGGCCTTCTTGGTGCCACATAGTAAAAGCCTTCTTCTCCTTGTACTTCTTCCATTGGATTCATTTACAATTATTTCAACTTTAGATAATTTTCTGTTGAATGGTTTTTTGTGCACAAGCCACATACCTGAATACTATCTAAAGGACATTCTCTTAATGGATGCTTCTTTCTACATTTGGGACAAAAGATTGCTAAGATGTTTTCTTGTTCCTCTTTCTTCTTGTTTGACTTCAGAACATCTACTTGTGTCCCTAACGTACTTAAAATATCAGTTTTGAAGCTTTCCAACAAACTCCTTATCTCTGATCTTGTTATCCCTCCTGCTGTTGATTTTGCTGCTTCTGAACGAATATCTCTCCTTCCAGTTTTTAATCTTCCTCTTGAATATATTTGACATAGATATGAAATTTCATGAAATGGCAAGTTTGAAATATCAACCTTGCTTATTACATTCAAAATATCAAGATATTCATCTCTTATACCTTTTAGAAAGATTGTGCAGATGGTATCTGAGTTCAGAGAGTGTTGGTTAAATTTTTGAAGATTGTAAGAAAATCTTTCCAAATACTCTTCTAAACTTTCGTCTTCTTGTTGTGTCATTCTAAAAACATCCTCTTTCGAGTCCCTAGGCCTGCAATATGCTTTATACTTTTTAAGAAAACTATTCTTCATGTCATCCCAAGAAGTGATTGTACATTATCCTAAACCCATGAACCATTTTAATGCTGCTTCTTTCAAAGTAGCAGGAAAGAGGCGAAGCCTCTGTGTGTCATCTATGTATCCATAAGTTCTACACAAGATATTGAATTCAAACATAAATGAGTCAGGATCTTCTATTGACATTCCATAAAAGTTAGGCAATACAGAAGGTGAAATCTTTTTCATTTTCACTTCTTCTCCTAATATTGCACTTGTATCTAATATTGAAAAGCCAAAAGTAGCTTCTTGATCATCTTGTTTATTATCAATTAGTCTTTTGTTGTCATACTCTATTTTTCTTTCTTCTTCTCTCTTTCTATTAGCTTTTCTTCTTGCTTCTTCCTCTCTTTGTCTTCTCCATTGTCTTTGTTGTCTTTCATATTCAAGTCTGTGTTCTAGAGTGAGAATAACAGATCCTTGCCCTTCTTCTGTCATAGTTTCAACTATTTTGATGGCAAATTAAGATTCAAGTTGTTGCTTGTTTTAAAAATAGGTTGATCTAAGGGTTCAAAAATGGGTTGATCTATTGGTTTAACAATTTTCATTGTTTCCTTTTGTTTTTCTGAAGTAGGTGTTGCTTTTGGAGTTTTTTTTCTTTTTACCTCCTCGGCTAACAAGGTTTGTCTCTTAATTAAAGTTAATCTTTGTCCTGTTCTTTGTTTTTCTTTTAATTCCTCTATTGTTGTTTTACCAGCAACCGGTGTAGTTAGTCTTGATGGTCCTACTTCTATGGACGGGGGGTTTTGTTTAATAAAGCTACCTTTCCGATCTCTATTTCTAGGCATAAAGAAACATAACTAAGAGAAACATAACATAACTATTTTTTTTGTTTTGTTTATTGTTTTTGTTTTGTTGTGTTTTTTTTAGATTTATATTTTATCCTATAATTGACTATGTTGATGAATTCCACCTCGGAAACGATGCCAAAATGTTGGGCTAATTTATTAACACAAGTATTTCATTATCAATCTAAGTTTGTAAAACTTGAAGGCATGTCCAAAATGTATGGATATCAGATGTACTCAAGGTTAGAAGATAAAATATGAAGAACAAAGGAAATACATTTTATAAATATAAATCTAATTAAATAACTTCTAATTCACTGATGCAATATATGTGAGATAAAGTGGCTCGTAACTTAAGAGATCCATTTGTGTCCTTCTTCTGCAATATTCCTCATCACCAATTCATTCATCATAATTATATTGTTAGAAACTGGAATTGCATAAAACTACTTGAAAGAAAGAAAGATGAACTCTAGTTTTTATCCATTAATCCAATAGAAGGAGGGTTCAACTTGAACACTTGATTGTCCCTTCATATGAATATGATAAATAAAACAAGATTCATCAAAAAACATAAATCATCATACATCAAATCAAGTAAGAAAATCTGAAGCAAAACAAGTAAACAAATATGAAGCAACTAGTTTATGAAAATAAAGCTAGTTTAATAATGAAAGTGTACTTAGCTTGGAGTGGGGGCCCTCCACCCTTGCTTTGCAGACTTGAAGAGATTATAAACTACTGAAAATTGAGTCTATCATCCACACCAATGAAAAAAAATGAAGGTAGAACAGGTTCCTCAAATTAACTTCAAATATTCAGATGTTTCCACATAAAACTATACAAAGTCTACATGCATAAGCCTTCAAAGTTTTGGCTTCAATAGAAGATTATGAAACAAACTGATCTAAAGTATCTCTAACAACTATATCTATTCATATCCACCTATCCAATTTGAACTCATCCAACCTATCGCTAAAAATATGGAAAATCCCATGAAATCATAAAATTGCCCTATTTCCTAGGGATTTTCTGAATGACTGGTCCTGTTTGACCAACTTTGATTGGGCCTGATTAAGGTTGGTTTGACCAAACCAATAGGAGTTAGTTTAGTCCTAGTTCCAAAGCTTTCCATAAATGTATCCAGCTCATGCCCAGGTTTCCTACAGATATGACATCCATATAGCTATTACGGGAATTTTTGATTCTGTACAAAAATGCACTTGAAATTCAATTTTCATAAAAACTTCTAAAAATTACAAAATTAAATTTAAATACCTGAATATGCATAAATACATCAAAATAAGGTGGATGTGATGGTAAATGGATAGAAAATATAGAAATTAAGTATGTTTTCTTAAGCAAAACTGGACCAAAAATGAGGGCCAACAATGAACAAGCAAGGCAGATGCAACGACTCCCAAGGGTTCACGAAATGAACCTGAGGGTGTGCAGTCATCAAGAGAAACTCCCAAGGGAGGCTTCGAAATTAGTTGCAGGCCAAAATTTTAGAGGGTGGTTGTAGCTACTACAACAGATCTCCTACCCAATGAAAAAGATTCTTCTTTAAGGACATAATTTGATGCATTTCTTGAAATTGAGGTAATAATGCGTCACTTAGCATTGAAATCTCGCATATTGGAAGAGTAACTTTGTTTTGTGCTTGGTAATTATGTGATATCTCAATTAGTCATTCTTTAGGAAACCATTCAATTGAGAAAAATAAATAAGGTCCCTTCTCTCATTATTAAACTTGATATGGATAAGGGAAATGACATAATAACATTGTAATTATTTCCACAAGTTCTAAATAGTTTGGATTTTGTTTATTAAATCTTATAATGGGTTAAAGCTTATATTTGTGACTCTAGGCCTACACATATTTTCCATGGTTAAAAAAGGGTGCCTTCTTTCTCTTAATCTTGGAATATTTTGAATAGGAGCTCTAGGTAAAGTTGTGGAGGTACATGCAAGCACTTGAGCATTTACAAATATTTGTATCACCAATGATATAATACAATATACTTATTACAATGATGTTGTTTGTAAGAGATGAAGGACATAAGCTTACAAACATTCGGTATTTCTTGTGTTGTATTAGGTATAAAGTGTTAGGATTTAGGGATGGTCACATCATTGAACATTAGGGAAAATTTTATGGGTGAAATTTCACTCATGATTTAAATCAGGGGGTTCAAAATTTTGATGGTTATCCCCAACTTAAAAAAATAATGTGTAAATATGCTAACCCACCTATTTTTATGAAAGAGAGAGCATTAAAAATGGTTTATTATGAAATTCATGTTGCAAACTCCCATTCAACCCAATTGTGTTGGTATTAGGGTACATGATAAACACTTCAAATACCAAAAATTCAAAGACATAGTCAACTAGATATATAAACCAAACTAGAATCTCGAAGAACATAAAAATTTAAATCTACATGATAGGACTTAAGGATTAGAAAATAAACATGAAACACCATAAATGTTTACACAATACACAAATATTTTACCTTGGAAACCCTTAACCAGGAAAACCAACCAACCTTTGAGCTTCATCGCACTTATATTCTCAATTGAATATTACAAAAGCTTTACAATAAACATTAACCTTGATCCACACTTAAGACCAATGCATTCATACATCTCTTGATATTTACCAATGGTAAATAACTCATCTCTCATCATCCCTATTTTATGCTCTATTTTATAGGCATAGTAAAACCTAATTCAAAGCGTGTCGAAATAGTATAGGTGGTTGAAGATCATTAGCTAAGATCCCAAGAATCCAGGGATTTCTAACCATTCACTGACTAGTTTCGAATTTTGTTGGTTTCACTTCGACTACCAATCAATTATCGGTCTAAGTAGATAATGTGAATACGTCTAACTGTGATCCCTTCGACTCCTGAAATCCATCATCGACTTTCATTGGATGCTCAACTTCTTGTCAACTATGACTAAGATACTTTTCTTTAACTTTATCACCATCTTATCAGCTTGATCATCAAATTGTATTTCCCATCAACTTGACTTTTAATTTCCTGTTGACTTGTTGTTCCTATTTGATTTTTTCTTGACTTGACTTGTTGAGGTTCATTCCTAGTTGTCTCACCTGACTATACATCAACTAAATGAACTCCAGTTGACTTAGATTACTTTTAAAGAGTACAACATGTCAACATTATCCCGCTTGTTTTGTTTTTTGCATGAAATAATAATACCATGATTTTAGTGAACTATGGCCCCTAGGACTAACTAATCTCTACACCCAGAGAATTTACCAACACTCATTGAGTTTGTTAGAAAGTATTCAAAATTCTGCACCATGTCTACCTTTACCAACAAGACCTTCTTTCCTTCCACCATGTATATAATGAAATGGTATTGTACATCAATATGTTTTTTCCTCAAATGATAAAATCAATTCTCTTTTTGTAAAGATTGCACTTTGAGTATCACAATCTATCCTTACTACTTTTTGAGAAAACATAATCTCTAAACATAACTTCCACAACCAAAATAATTCCTTTCTTACATGCATGGATTCCATGTATTCAACTTTAGACGTTGATAATGTCATGACTGATTATCACTTACTCATTTAACTAATAGCTTCATCAAACAACTTGATTTTTTTTTTCATTAGTCGAACTTATTCTATCCATATTTTCATCCCAGTCAGCATTGAAAAATACTTGTATAGTTGCTTCACTGCCATCCTCAGGTGCTTCATGGTAGCAGATCACATGATCAATCATGACATGAAAATAATTGAGTAAATCATCTCTCACAATCCCTAATTCATGCTCTATTTTATAGGCATAGAAAACTTAATTCAAAGCTTCTTGAATTCAAATCAATACATGTGGCTGAATATCATTGGCTAAGATCTTGGGAATCTAGGGATTCCTAGGCCATTTTCTTGAATAATTGAATACTCTTTTGACAATAGATTAGTGATGTTTTCAGGGTGTTATCATGTATCTTCTCAATACTCCCATTTCATAAGAAATATCTGGTGATGTATGGACCATTTCATACATACACTAGTTACAACACTTACATATAGAACATTGGTCATGTACACTCTTTCTTCTTATGTACTTGGACACTATCCAACAATTATGCTTGCCCCAATAGGAATTGGTACTTTTATTGGTTTGCAATCATACACATTCAAATTCTTCAAAAATGTTACAAAGTATTTTCCTTTGACTTATCCATAGTTTCCTAAATGTGTGGTTTCTACTAATATCCATTCCAAGAATGAAATGTGCAACATCAATATTTTGCATGTCAAAGTTAAAGGATAGTTGCATCTTCACCTCCCTATTTTCACTCATGTAGTTTACAATTAGCAACATGTCATCGACATATAACAATGCATATATGAAACACCTGCCTCCCAACTTGAATCCATGCATGTACGTGTCAAAATTTTTGGACCACATCTTGGGTGACTAATTCAGACCATAAAGGTACTTCCTCACCTTGGAAACCAACCTCTCCTTCCCCTTTACTACAAATCCTTCACTCTATTTCATGTAGATTTCTTCTTCCAAATCACTATCTCGAAATGTTGTTGTTGCATGCATTTTATTTATCTCTAGATTAAATGTTGCAACAAAAGACATTAGTACTCTAATGGAAGTTAAATTTGTAATAGGGGAATATTTCTCACCAAAGTCAAATCCCTCCACTTGGGAATAACCTTCACCACAAATTGTGCCTTGTATTGCTAGAATTGACCTATTTCATTCAAATTTTTCTTGAACACCCACTTACAACCAAAAAAATTTATTCCATTAGGTAATTTGACCAAATCCCATGTATCATTATTATGCAAAGAATCCATTTCTTTCTTGATGGATTTCAACCAAACTTTACCTCTTGTTTAATCAACTGCCTACTTGATCAACCTCGGTTCACCTTCGATGGAAGATAACACAAAGTAGACCAAAAATAGGGTGGAATATACCTTTCATGCTATTTCCTTATTCGAATATACTTCCTCATAACTAGATTCTATTGTTCCACGTCCTCATCTAACTCAGTCGACTCTTCTTGGTCACTTTCTTCCATCTTCAAGTTGAACAACAATTTTTGTTTTCCTTTCTCCTTTTATAAAGTCTCTTCAGTCCCGTAAGTACAAATAACTTCCCTAAATATAACATCTTGACTATAAAATTTCATCCTTGTCATTGGATCCCATAGCTTATATAATTTAATTCATTCCTTGTATCCAATGAAAATACACTTGACTTACTTGTTATCTAGATTTGTCCTCTTCTGCATTGGAACATGGATAAGTGACTCATAGTAAAATACTTTCATATGTGTAAGTAATGGATTTTTACCAAATAATTATTCATATGGAGTTTTTTTGACCAATTCTAATGATGGAGACCTATTTACCAAGTAACACATAGTGTTGAATACCTTTTCCCATAAGTATTTTTCCAATCTCACACTACCGAGCATAATCCTTGCCTTGTTCGTCAACATCCTATTGAGTCTTTCAACAACTCCATTATGTTGAGGAGTGTATGGAATAGTCATTTTGTTTATTGTTGATATAAATGTGGAATATTAGTTTTCTATACTAAGATCCTCATCATAATACAAAAATGTGCTTGAGGTTTGTACTCCAAAATAACAAGTAAAAGCATGAGATTTTATGTGCTATTTTATTATGTTAATT
Source organism: Pinus taeda (assembly GCA_000404065.3). NCBI lineage: Eukaryota > Viridiplantae > Streptophyta > Pinopsida > Pinales > Pinaceae > Pinus > Pinus taeda. The sequence continues at coordinate 41,624 of APFE031583114.1, read as the reverse complement.
TCTTGAAAAAAATTAAACATGAAATCAAAACACTGAATGGAAGCATGCATCAATTAGTAATACGCCAACCATTGTTAAAGGAGTTCACCCCTCCTGGGCTACATCTCCCTGGATCAGCTCTAATGGCATGACCCCTTCTCATTATGCTCAATGTTTAGAAAACGAAGAGTACATAAAGTGCTGAACAATGGAATTGTTAGTTTCTCCTTCAAATATTTTTTTTTGCAAGAGTTATCACTCCATATACATGTTAAACTATAGTCAAACATGTAAAATTTCAGAAAACAAATGCATCTTGCACCAAGAACCCATACTCCAACTTCAAAGAACATCAACAATACCACAATCCACTTGAAGTACATAAACATGTCTATCCTCCAAAACACATAGAGGAAAGAGGAATACAAGTTACAACACTAGTGTAATAGCTATTGTAGAAAACACATGGATGCTAGAAAACTCCTGCAAGGTCATCTCCATCTTCAAACTCCTCCATAAACTGATTCAACACTCTAGTTGACCATGGCAACAATAAACTTAAATCTGTAAAATCCTATCTAGAAGTGCTCCTTTAATTCTGAAACCTGCTCTAATGAGTCCTGAATATCCAAAAATATCTACCTAGCCTCTTTTTTCATCCAATTTGGCTGAAAACTAGAGAAGTTATGATTTGTCCTAGTTTTCCCACTATTCACTCTACATTTTCCCCAAAATCTGGCATCATCCTACAATTTCGCCTGCCAAGCGCTCTAACGGAGCGACAATTTCGTTGAAAACTAAGCGAAATTGTCAGATCATTAAAATTACCTCTAACACCTAACTTCCAAAAATTTTGGTCACGTGCCCGGGGACTAAGGCCAATGACCTGCCCTCACTGACAGGGCCCCCCACCCCACCTCTGTCATAGTGTTCACATGGGCAGTCACGGTTTTGTTAATGGCAGTGTAGAGCATGATTTCCATGGCAGTCACATGGGCAGTTTGTTTGGGGCCATGGTTAGCCCCTAAGCATGGTTCGTGGATCAATGTTAGTAGTTAACCACATTCCCCATCCACCAAACAACATAAGTTGAAACTTCAAATAGATGCGCCTCCCACTACGGTTAAGAACCAACAAGTAGGCGATATGGTAAGGATTGGTATTGTGTGTTGGCATTTGACAATTTCAAATCCTATGGCCTTTGACTCAGTTGTTGAACCAAATTTTAGTGGCCCCCTGATCTGCCACGTGGCAGCCTCTAGCTGGGCCACGTGTCAGCATGTGGTTGGCCACTGTTCCAACCAATAAAATTGCACAATTTCTAACCAATTTCAAGGTGCCACTTGGCACGATTTGATGTTGAGAAATCCTTGACCTAATGAACTGCCACATAACCTGCCCTAGTCAGCACCATGTCAACAATACAGACTGCTGACTGGGCTGTCCTTTTAAAAAAAATTGTCTGTTTGGAAAAACGATTAGAACGCGATATCCTGAGCATATGATAATGGTTTTCCACGAAACAAGTTGCACCAGAATGAGGACAACGATATGTACACAGTCATTTAGGTTCCACATCATTATGGCAACTTTGAATTTTTGGCAAATTTTAGGCTCCTGATTAATTATCCCACACTAATTGTAGAAATTATCAAATTGTTTACCACTCAATTCACCTCCATTGCCAGTTATCAATATCTTTATATTCCTATCTGTTTGGAGTTTTAAGCTCCTAAAATTTCTTGAAAACCTATGGCTTCTTTATTTGGAAATACAACCATGCCATCCTAGAAAAATTAACAATGAAGGAAAAATTATATGTGGGTCACCTTCAACCATACCTTTGCTTTGAATTTCTTGAATTCCTTTCTCTCCATGTCCCATTATTTGATGCCACAACATGGTTTTATGGTCTAGACAAGAGGTTGACCCATTGGTTATAGGAACAATTGCACCACTGCATCCAATTTGTTCGATGTGCCCAAATAAATTATATAATGCTCCATCCAAAAACCTGTCATAAACACCATCACAACATAACAAAATTTACATGAATATCTCTTGAATATCATAAGAAAACGTACATCACTCATTCAATTGATAGATATCAGGTTTCTGGCCAAACTTGGACTATATAGTACCCCAAAAAATTTCCTACTCCAATCATAATTTTGCACTAGTTGAACTCGAGCTCAACTGACTACCCTAATTTTCAAGCTATCCTTGAGTAGGCACCCATAAAAACCATTGTTAAGCTGTATATAAGCCCCATTTTAACCCAAAAACCCCTTATTAAGTCCTATACATTTAGGATTACATTTCTATTGTTATATTGTTATGTAGGCCAGAAACCCTTAGGGTCCTATTTCATTATAATTGTAACCTTTGTCTCTTATATATATACTAAGGAGACCTAGTCTTAGGATCATCAAATATTGTCTTGTTTATTGCATTATTTGTAAAAGGAGGTTTTCTCCTCGAAATGGACTGTAATTATTGGGTTCTTACTAGTTTTAAGGCATAAGGATAATGACATTTGGTATCATAGCTCTTGATCCTAAGCTTTTGCTGCTTCAAACATGCCATCATGGAAATTTTTCTACAATTTTTATTATTATTATTGCTATTTTTTGTGGGGTTTCAGATGGTGAAATTTGGATAAGATTAATAGGACATCCTAAGGAATCTATGGTTCAATTTTCAGGTTTTATTTCACTATGTTTTTGAAGATATGGTCTAAGGAAGTTAGGGTTTTTGAAGGCTCCTCAGTTTTGTCTCAAACATGTTAGTTCATATTTTTTCCTATAATTTTTTTCTATGAGGCTTTGGAATGTGAAACTTGAAACACATTGAGAAGACATCTTGGTGATAATCTTCTACAAGTTGTAGATCATGGTTCACTATATTTTCAAAGATATGCTCCAAGTAATTTAGGGTTTCTATATGCTCCATAATTGAATCTCAAATAGGTTATTTTTTCATTCATACTATAATTTTTTTCTATAAGGCTTCCTAAAATGAAACTTGGACCGTACTAAGAATAAATATTGGGGAATTTTTGGTTCCATATTCATAATTTTTTTCTCTTACTTTTAGAGTTATACCCTATGGAAGTTAGGGTTCGTGAACAACCACGAAATAAATTTTAAACATGTTAGGTTGTATCTTCTTGTTTGGAAATTTTCATACTGTGAAACCTTTAGAAATTTTAGGACATAGATAGAAGTGCCTCAAGTACAGGTTCTAGAATTTTATTTCAAGAAGTGGAAACAGGGCACACTATACAAGTTTTCTCATGGGGAGACTCCAAAAAAATCAACAAGTTTGGAAAGTTACTACAAATTTCTATTGGCACATTAGATTTATTTCACTCTTGTGAAATTGTATAAATTGCATATCAAAATATCACATAACACATTTTAGATATATATAGATATAGATATAGATATATATAAAGCTTCAATCATTATGATATTCTCCAAATTAAGGCATATAACTTACTAGTGACCTAACTGTTCATTAGAAGAAACCCATTTTTTTTCGGTTGTAACAAAGAGGAAGAATATTATTATTTTCCAACATGCCTCCAAAGAAAGCTACTACACCAATTAAACCTACTAAAGGCCTATACTTGACCCATGAAGAAAGTGAATACCTATAATTTAGGTTATCTCATTTAGAGAAGAAAGTTAATGAAATGGATGGTAGTATGTTAAAGAAGACGCATTTCTCATGTTCTTAAGAAAAGCTTAAAGGAGAAATGGAAAATAAGATGATTGAAAATAAGGAACATAAAAAAGTATAGAATGAATATACATGAATATGCATGAAAATAATGAAGGAATAGAAATGAAGATGAATGAAATAGGGAAGAATTACAAAATTCCATGATTGCTATCTTGGAGAGACTTTCTAAAAGGCATGTGGAGATCCAAGGAAATCATGAAAATAAGGAGAAGCATATGTTGATAATTAATCTCATATGGGGAGTATGCTATCACAATTATAGAGCACAAGTGTTGAATTGTAGAAACATACTCATGAATTTTCAATCCAAAATCCACATCATCAGGGCTTCAAGTCAACACCAAGGAACTACCACATTCCAAAGATAGATATGAAGGAATTTGATGGCAATGATCCTATAACATGGATATTTCAGAGGAGAAATATTTTTATTTATACCAAGTTTGATCCTTACAAAAGATAAATATTGCATCCACGTTTTGGGAACAAGACCAACATGTATGGTATCAATGACTTTGTGAAAGAATTTTTTTTTATTTTTATTTTTTATTTTTTATATGTTATGTCTTTGCCTAATTTTACAAAGGAATTGATATCACATTAGGGAATACTAAGAGCAGAAAATTGTTTACTGAACTGGTAAATATTTGATAAAAAGTTCATGTTATAGAGCACATTCAACAATTCCAAAAGTTGAGTCTCAAAGTACAGAATATTTAAGAGGATAACTTGTTAGACCAATTTATGGGTACTTTAAAGGAAATCATCCAACATGAGGTGCATCTATTTGAACCTAAATATCTATAACATGTTTTCAGTCTAGAAAGGAAAGTTGAAAGTAAAAATATGGCGACTAGAAAATTGGTCACTAATAACTATAAATAAAATCATGCACATTTTCCTAAACCAACAAGGTTGACTCCTTAGGAAATGTATGAATGAAGAGAAAAGGGACTATGTTTCAACTGTGAAAAAAAGTATAATAAAGGGCATAAATGCAGCAAGAATAAATTATTCTACATTGAATGCGACAATGAAGAATATTAGGAGGTGGAAACTTCACAAGATCTAGAGCTAGAAGAAACTACTCCAACAATATTTTGTAATGCATTGGCTAGCATCAATACTCCACAAACCATCAAGATAGAAGGATACATTAAAAAACAAAGGGTAATAATATTGATTGATTCAAGTATTACCCATAACTTCACCAATTACAAATTGACAAATATTCTTAATTGCTTTGTATATCCAACACCAAGATTTCAAGTGACGATTGCAGATGGAGGTGCCATAAATTTTCCAAGGAAGTGAAATAAGGTTAACTTGAATATGGGAGATTATTTATTGGTTAGTCCCATGGTTTCAATCCAAATGGGTGGTGTATATTTTGTATTAGTGCTCCACTAGTTACAATCATTGGGAACAATGGCCCTTAATTTCCAAGATCTTTTAATAAGGTTTTTCTCAAAATGAAAGGAAATTAAGCTTAGAGGTATCCAAGGGAAACCTAGTAAAATGATAAGCTCTAATAGTATGACAAAATTTCTAAAAATGGGACACCAAGATGTAGTTGCACAATTTTGTTCATTAGATGTTCAAACATCTATATCCTCTATTACAATGGATCTTAAAAAGTTATCAACAATCATGCTAAGGCATTTGGAGAAATTACTGAGGAAATTCCACCTATTCGATATCATGACCATGTTGTTAATTTATAGCCTGGAAGTGTGTCACCTAACATTAAGCCTGACATATAACCGCATGCACAAAAAAGTGATATTGAGCATATGGTTCAAGAAATGTTAAAGGTGGGAATCATTCAACCTATCCAGAGTGCTTTCTCTTCATCAATGGTGATAGTTATAGAAAAGGATGGTTCATGGCATACATGTCTAGACTATCAAAAAAAAAATGACAATGAAAGATAAATTTCCTATTCCTATCATTCATGAATTTTTAGATGAATTGCATGGATAAATTGTTTTTACTAAGTTAGACCTTCGTTCTAGATATCATCAAATTAGAATGAGGAAAGAAGACATTCCCAAAATATCCTTTAGAACACATGAAGGCCATCATGAGTTTTTGGTTATGCCATTTGGACTTACAAATGCACCTTCAACATTTAAAATCTTGATGAATTCTATTTTCAAACCCTTTCTTAGACAATTTGTGCTAGTATTTGTTTATGACATACTAATTTACAATAAATATTGGGAAGAGCATGAAAAACATGTTGATAGGGTCTTGACACTATTAGAAGATAAAAAAATATATGAAAATCCTTCCAAGTGTGCCTTTGGTATTCAAGGAGTGGAATATTTGGGTAGTATTGTATCACATGATGGTGTCAAGGTGGATCCTAACAAAATCAAAGCTATGAGGGAATTTCCAATCCATAATACCTTTAAGAAACTTAGAGGATTCTTAAGATTGACAGGACATTAGGGCAATTTTTTCAAGAATTATGGTCAAATAGAAACACCCTTAACAAAATTATTGAAGAAGGAATATTTTTCTTGGACTAAAGAAGCAACCAAATCATTCAAATATATTAAAGAGGCTATGTGCGCAACTCCCTTCTTGGTGACACCTGACTTCACAAAAAATATTCATTGCAAAGTGTGATGCCTCAGGCCAATGGTATTTGTGCAATTTTGATGCAAGAATAAAGGCCCCATTTGAAAGTAGTGAAATTAAAGGAAAGAACCTACTTAGACCCATATATGGCCATACTAAATGCAGTTAATAAATGATGTCCATACTTGATAGTTTGAAGTACTTATTGGACCAAAGACAATCTTTAGAAGAGAAACAAAAATGGGTCACAAATATGTTGGGTTGTGACTTCAAAATTATCTACAAAAAGGGAAAACAAAATGTTGTGGTAGATGCATTCTCAAGGAAAGAGGAAGACGCAAATGATTTACTATGTGCTATTTCCATTCCACAATTTGACTTGGTGGAAGACGCAAGGATGGAATGATAGTATGATGATAAAATATGCAAGATCATTCAACAACTACAGGAGGACCATGATGAAATAGAAAAACTTATATGGAAAAATGATTTGGTACGGAATCAAGGTCACATATACTTATGTAAGAATTCTCAAATCAAACAGAAGATCCTATTGGAATTACACACTTCTCCTATAGGAGGACATTTAGGGTTCTTTAAGACATATCATAGGATCAAGAAATATTTTTTGGGAAGGTATTAAAGAAACTGTGAAAAACATTGTGGTGGAATGTGTGGTATGCCAAAAAATTCAAGGTGAGACTATCAAGACTCCAAGGCTCCTTCAACCATTAGCCATACAAAACCAATGTTGGGAAGGAAGTTTCAATGGATTTTATTATAAGTTTACCCAAATATGAATGAAAGTGTTTCATTATGGTAGTGGTAGATCAAATGACAAAGTATTCCCACTTTTTCTCTCTTTCTCATCCTCTTAAAGCAGTACAATGGAATAATCATTCATGGAAACAATCCAAAAGCTACATGAAATACTAAATATTATTGTAAGTGATAAAGATCCAATTTTCACTAGAATTTTTTGGAATGAATTATTTTCTTGTTTGGGTACTCAATTGCTCACAACTCATCTTATGATCCTTAATATAATGGGAAAATGAGATTGTGAATAACTTTTGAGAAGGATATCTATGTTTCTTTGCATATGATAAATAAATAAAATGGGTCAAATGGTTTCCTTTGGTGGGATTGTGGTACAACACATCCTTCCATACTTCATAAAAAATGTCACCATTTATGGCCCTTTATTGATATCATCCTTTATCCATCACATCACCTTTGAAAGGGACTTTAAAGGCTCAAGTAGTAGAGGACCACATCCAACACCAATACGAGCTTCTCAAACTATTGAAGGAAAAATTGGCTATGGAACAAAATCATATGAAACAACAAGAAAATCAATATCACAGTGAAAGGGAATTTGAAGTGGGGATTGCATATTTGTGAGACTGCAACCATATAAATAGATGTCCCTCAAGTAGAAAAATAGGGGAAATAAATTAGCTCCAAGGTATTATGGTCCTTATAAGGTTATAAATAGGATTGGAAGTATGGCCTACAAATTGGAGCTGCCTCCATATTCATGTGTACATAAAGTGTTCCATGTTTCTTGCTTAAGGAAGGTCATACATGATAAGATCCTAGTCCAAACTATTCTAGCAGATATTAATGAAGAAAAGAAAATAATACTATAACCAGAAAGAATTTTGGAAACAAGGACTAAGCAACTAAGAAATCGAGCAATTACTGAGTACCTCATAAAATGGAAGAAGCTACTAGCGGAAGAAATGAGATGGGAAGATGAGTGTTTCATGTAGAAACACCCACAAATAGTCAAGTGTTGAGGACAACACTTTTTTGAAGGGTAGGGGAGTGTTAAGCCCTATATAAGCCCCATGTTAACTAAAAGACCCCTTATTAAGCCCTAGACATTGAGTGACTACATTTATATTGTTATGTTGTTATGTTTACGAGAACCCTCATAGTCCCATTTTATTATAATTGTATCATTTGTCTCCTATATGTAAAGATACTAAGGAGAGCTAGCTTTAGGATCATCAAATACTATCTTGTTAATTGTATTATTTGTAAAAGGAGGTTTCCCCCTCGAAGTAGATTGTAATTATTGGTTTCTTATCATTTTAAATGCACAAGGATCTTAACAACCATTCCCTATGGGGTGTCATATGGTAGGATGCTCCTGAGTTAATCAACCATACCTCGTGATCTGACTATGTACTTCTAGAAGCTAAATACACATGTCCTGATTCCTCTGAAGAGGTGATCCCTTCAATCAATTTCTCATTATATCCCTAGCCATGTTCAATAATATTTGAATTATAGTCTCTTTTGTAATGCCATGATTTACCACATTTCCAAAATCTTCTTATTGACTTAGCATGAGAATTACATCTTGCATTTTATAGATCTTCCTTCAATTTTTTTCCTTTTCCTTTATCTTGTGGTTAACCTCTCATTGAAAACACATTTTTGGTCTATCCTTTCATGTTCCTTCATCTTGTATCCTTTAGTAATAGAGTTTCCACCACATGGTTGGGAGTCAATGTGGTTGTATTATTCACAATAGCCATGAATAAACTATCCATTGAGTCTGGAAAAGAACACAACAAATTGATGCACTTTTCTTCTTCTGTAAAAAAGATGTCCTCAACAATAATTCATAATAGGGATTTTTGTTTTCTAGATAACTATTTGAATGTGTTTTCATATCTGCTCATAAATTTTAATTTTTGTTTATAAATCTTTTATTGGATATTGATTTTACTTATACGTATTTGTGGTTTTCAAATTTTATGTATTTCATTTCCTAATGTTTATGTTTATGCTTGATTTATAGAGTCTACCATTAAAGGATTCCCCTTGGATCAGAATCCTGGTCCTTTTCCTTCTTTTGGAAATGTTGGTGCCCCTTATATGGTGAAGTTATCCCTTCCTAGGTTAACCATTGGTTTACCTGTACGGTTATTTTCGACTTCGATGGTCCCAAGCGTCTTGAATCCTGTGCAAATGTCTCCTTCATTTGAGTCACATAACTTTGATTCTGAAGTTGACCTCTCACCTTCTTCCCCTATTTCTTCACATTCCTCTTCTACTTTCCCTGGTGAAAGTTTCCAATCTAGTAACTAGGAGGCTAATAAGAAGAAGAAGAAGATGAAGAAGAAGAAGTGAGATAAGCGAGAGACCAACCGTGCATCTATTACTCCAAATGCACCCCTCATCGACAAACCTTCCGATCCTTCATATAAGGTAAAATTCCCTTGCAGGCTATGTAAGGGTGACCATCTCCTTCGAGACTGTCCTAACAATCCCAGAGTCTTAGAGGTATGGTCTCAAAACCTGAACCGACCATCCCCATTGACCTTTGGAGATCATGTCGTTGCTACACCCTCAGCTAGCGATGGTAAGAAGAAAGGGAAGACTAAATTCCCCTGTAGGTTATGTGAAGGAGAGCATGTTCTTCACCTTTGTCCTCTTATGGAGAAAACTTCCAAAGTTTTGGAAAACTTGACAGCTCCTCAACCCCAACTTCTTGTTGGTTATCGCAGGCTTTCTTCTGACCCTCTCCTTGTTGGTAAGGAGATTGAATTGGATTCATCTCTTGTCTGTCTTGCTCTTCATAAACGAGACTCTCTTGTGTTTGTTCCTGACCAACCATTGGTAGAAAAGAGTGTCGAATTTGTTCCGCCACCAGTTGCTCACTCTGTTCTCGAAGAGAGTGGTGATCACAATGCTCATGTTCTTCTCATCTCCTCAGATTCTCATGAATCGAAAAGTGACCCTTTTGTCTTAGTTGTTTAGGAGAGTCCTTCTCCTATTCCTATATAACATGGGGGAAATCATATGATACCCACACCAAGTAGTTCTATCATCTCTTTCAATTGGGGTCCATTGACTGCTTTCTACCTCCCATCTCATGTGCCCTTCCAGATCATAGTACAAGACTATAATATGGTTGTACCTGGAACTATATTAGATGAAGGCATGTCTGTTAGCATCATGCCTTCTACTACTTGGCAAGCTTTGTGTTTCCCACAACTTGTGCCTATCACCCAGAATCTGTTGGCTTTCAACGGAGGAAATAGTCAACCTTTAGGGATCCTTCCGAAGTTCCCTATTACTTTGGGAGGAAAGACCATCTATATAGACGTGATGGTAGTCCAAGGTCCCTTAGATTTCATTCTTCTCCTTGGACGCGACTATGTTTATGTCATGGGAGCTCTTGTTTCTTCGCTTTTCCGTGTGGTTTGTTTTCCGCATGAAAGGAGAGTAGTCACCATTGATCAATTGTCATTCATGAGTCACCAAGCGCCTCCTTTGCAACCATCATCCCATATTGGCTCTTGTTTGCAAGCAATACCTTCCTTGCCACAAGTCAATTATGTGGCTAACCGTTTCATCTCCGCATCTACTAATGATCACACAAATGGTATAGTACATTATGTACTGGGGGCATTGGAACCCGATTTGTATTTGGTACCAAATGACATGTATTCCTTGCGAAATGTGGTTCTTCCATCTAGTGAAGACCTCTTGGGAGCCATGTTCTCGTATGGTTCATGAACATATGTTATGAGGATAGTTCCTAGTCTTGTGTCAACCTTGTTAAAAAATGAATCAAGATGTACGAGGATAGTTATTTTTCTTTTGTCAACCTCATTAAAAAATGAAACAACGTGTGAGGATAGTTTGTTCCTGTGTCAACCTCGTTAAAAGATGAAACGAGGAATAAGGATAGTTCTTTTTTTGTGTCAACCTTATTAAAAAAATGAAATAAGGGTCCGAGGATAGTTCTTTTACTGTGTCGACCTCGTTAAAAAAATGAAACAACTCCCTTTTCCAAATCGAGTCTTTTATTAAGATCTCGTAACATCCCGGTCAAGTCTTTCCAAGATCTCGAAAGTGAACCTTCATTCTGTCCACCTAGTTGACTGAAATGAAGCTTAGGAGGCATGTACCTCGATTGAGTATTTATGCTGGGGGCATGCAAACTTATAGCAAGCATAGTTTTTCATTTCAAGCTTGTGTAAAAACGAACCCATACCTAATTTACATCTCGTTATTTCCATTTTTATCACCTAATTTCTACTAGATGAGACTTGGTTTTTTCATTCCATTGCCACCATCTCTTTGGCCAATCATATGCTTTCACTCGGTTGTTTTCCCTTTCTTGAGGAACCGCAATGATGAGTGGTTTTGCTAGCCAGTCTCTTGACCATTACATGTTTTGAGCAGTTCCTCCATTGCCGGAACTAGTTTCTACGCTTTATACCACTCATTCCTCCAGGACGAGTCACATTTCATCTCTTTTCTTGACTCGTAAAACTCATTTGAAAAGATTGTCAAGTATTTTTCCCTTTTGACTCGTAAAAGAGAATAAAATGGGGGCGTCCACTTTCAGCGCTTTTCCGACCCTTTAAAAGCGAAAAGATGGTTGAGCCCATGCTATTTCAGACTCGTTAATGGATGAAAAATGTTGTGTGCCTAGTATAAGTTTACCCCTTTTTTGGGTTGGGAGGCACTATTTACGAAAAAGGTACTCGTTGATTGAAATGGTCAAGTGGTTCTCTCAAGTATTGTTTTCTACCTTTTTGGGCTTGAGAGACACAAATGCACAAAAAGGGACCATGTGGAGTTTTCTTTTACGTGTCTTTTTCAAACTCTCTAAACATGAAAAATATACCGAGTTACAACTTTTTCGGACTCGTTAAATTATTAAACGACATCATATTCATCATCATGATGAACATGAGCTTCTCCTTCCTGGGGCTCATTAAAATTACTAGGTTGGATTCATCCGAAGGATGAACTTACAGTGCAAGCATATGTTATCCCCTTCAAGCTTGTGATTAAAAAAAATTAGGGTACTCGCTAGAAATGGTGGGGGAAAATTTGGAAATCTATCAGTTGTGTCAGCAACTCACTCTTGAACATGACACTCTTTTCTCCATGTCGAGTTAGGACATCCTCCTTTGTATTGTTGACCTTCCTGGGTTTGGGCCATTCATTTTTGCCTTCCATCTGATCTCTGCCATGTTGTCACGACCATTGTTCCTATGGATCCAAAAGCTGCCGAACTTCTAGTTGTGTCGCTGATATGTTCAAGAGTTGTCCTTCTGCAATTACACTTACCTTTGATTCTCTGGATCACCCAAAATCATCTTGCATCCTCTCGTCTCGCGTTGATAATGTGGGATTCATTATGGCCCTCCTTCAACACGGTAACTTTTCTTCGACTTCAACTCATTATCTAGGAAGTTGTCTGAGAGACTCCCTTCCAGTACCTTAGAGATTGCATGACCTAATGGCAAGTTCTTCGCACTAGATGACAAGTTCACATCATTGGCTTTCGATCGAGTGATTTCGTGGATGTTCGACTTCAATTCCTCTATTCACATTCTGTGGATTGTGTTGATAGTACCTTGAGGACCATTGTCATTATTGGTGGTTTCTCTCGCGCTTGTTAACAATTCACATCATTGACTGGTAATCAAGTGACTTTTTAGCATGTTTGACGTCAACACATGTATTCGCATGCTAGGATCTGTACTTTGATCAGGTCGTGTTTGAGCGCGAGACCCTGGACTTAGATCATAAAAGTCTAGGTTGCAAAGTGGTGTGTCATGGTTGTGATGATATGCATGTCTCTTTCAGATGGCTGGCTACGACCAGACCATGAGTTATCATATGTGATCCTTCTCATTATTGGATGGTTGCAACCATACCTTGGTTTCGTTATGACCCTCTTTGACGGATGGCTACAACCATACATGGATCCGTTTACATGATCATTCTCTGGATGGCTATGTCCATGCCATGATTCATGTATCATTTGACAAAGATCTTAGTTTATGTATATGTATCTCTACTTGCTTGTAGGTTTTTCAATGGCAGACCGATTCCCTGCACTAGTTTATAGAGTATTTCATCTCTAGCTCGACCTTCACGCTTTAGGGGGCATCTATTACACAACATCCTATCATTGTCCCTGTTCCTTGATCCTGGAGGACCTCTATAGTGACCCCACATGCTTTTCCTTCATGGAGAAACTCCCATTATATCCCTCTTCATGAGCAGATCATTTCCCTTTTGCACCATTTCCCTTGAAACTTCTGTTTTTCCTAGTTTACAAGATCGACACTAATGGCCTTTGTCTCCCCCATGTTGATGTGCATATATTGGCACTACTCTCGTGTCGATCGGAGTGATTGAGCTGTGTTGCAGTCACGCTAGTGCTGTTATGGAAAGTTTTTTAAATTAGATCCAAAGCTTCCAACTCTAGAAGCTCCGTAATGGAAGTCTGGTAAATGGTTTAGTCGGATGGGGTCGAGGATGTTAGTTTGGGCTCCTTTCCCCTATAATAATGGAACTACCTCATGGGGTAAGCCCTTCTCCCATGAGAAGAGGATCCATCTCCCATCCATATTTCCTATATAAACCTCCCTTCTACCAAGCACAAACTAGTCACAGTTGATAGTTTTGGCTGAGTGTGAGTGTTATAGTTGCAAAGTGTTGATGCTATTCTGGAGCAGACAAGCAAGCTATTACTAGTTGTAGCTATATATTTTTGTGAGGGAGAAGTGTGTTTTGGTTTGGCGTGAAGCCCAAAGGGAAGAACTTTAAAACTATTATTGTTTGAAGCCATCGTGGAATGCTAGCAGAAGTGTGGGAACCTAGTCTTATCAGAGGAAGACTACAACGTCAAGACAAATGGTTGTAATATCTCTTTGATATTAATATATGCAACTATCGATTGATTTCCTACATGTCTTGTAATATTACTATCCATGTCTTAATGCTTCTTGACTCGTTAAGTAGGTTGAATTGCAATTTGTCTATTATTATGTTTATGTGTTGTTGTTGTTTACTTGTTTCAGGAACTTGAAGAAGGAAGCGAGAGATTGCTGGAGTGAAAAGCGAAGACTTCATCAAACAGGATAAGCAACCAAGAGGTAGGCCCTCTTGATTGATTCTAACCTAAGGGAATCTTTCATAGAATGTATCTGTTGTGGCTAGACCCATTATCGGGCTAGAGGAATTCGTTTGTGTCCGCACTTATAATTTTACTTCACCACAATGATATGTCCATGTTAACATGTATATGAACACTCAAAGTGTACATCACCTATGTTTTGAACATTCTTCTATCTCACCCTGTACTTCCCATGGAAATGCATGTTGTGGGGTCATTGTGCATTTTATATGTCAACAATCAATCAAATTTATTCTCACAGGTTTGAGTTAAACTCAACATAGATAATTAATTTAATTTAAATTAACTATAATGAAAAGTAACCACTCTCATTAGAAGGTCATTTTATATCAAACTTGTTTTATACAAGGAATTAAGTTTTTACTCATAGTCATACTAATCTCATACTCTAAAACACATTATTCACCTGCCAACTTTGCAAATGTCTATTCGATGAATGTGGTATTAATATTTCTTTTATCTTTTTATAGTTTATATAATTTTAACATATAAATTTTATGTATATGGTTTGAGAAATGAATACTAAAACATCGAAACTCGTAAGGCATTTTATCATAGATTATAAGGTCCTCTCAAAACTATGTCTATTTGACAAAAATGGCAAGAAACCTTGGCTATTGATAAATATCATAACTATAACTATATGAGAAGTAGAAGCCATGGAAGAAGCATTAAAATAAATCTACAATAATACCAAGGATATGGGGTATGCATATATGAGATTTTAGAACAAGACCACACTGAATCTAAGAAAAGTATTCAGCGAAAGATTGGGAAAAATATGTAGAAACATATTGACAAGATCTATCCTACCTAAACTCCTATGGAAAGTATAAAAAAAATAAAATTATATTGATAAAATAATAAAGAGGAGAAAAGATAATTTACATGGTAAAACCAAAATGTATGGAAACATCCACATAAGCAAATCCTTCTATTCTTCATCCAAATATCCCAATCACAATCGCTAGAGCACACACATGTATGTAGTTCAAATGGGATTCATGCAAGTCTTAAGAATATGGATGATATAACCTATAGACCCATAGGGTATATGATAATGGTCAATACCATATTCCATCCTCCACCTTCCTTTATTCAAGACCAATTGATTCAATTTACAGTAACCACGAAAGACCTAGACCATTGATCATAAGGAACAATCAAGGGTGAAGATAAACTAATCCATAAAGGTTGATGATAATCTCATGAAGTGATAAGGGAAAAATAGTGGATGTGAATGAACTATGAGTGTAGGTCATCATCACATGAGAGATAAGTCACAAACAAATAAATCCCAAAATTATATTTATGTGCACAAGTGATCAAATATTACAAAATTATAGTGAGGCTATGTTACATGTTTAAGTTCCCCACAAATGATGTTACCATGGTAATCATTATGAAATAAAGTACAAAATACATCAAGTCACTAAAAAAATTAAAACACATTCTAATATTCCCCATAATGTTGACTAGAGGAATAAGTATTTGAGTTGAGGAAGAAGTTGTATCGCATAAGAATAATAGGCCATAAATGTGAAATACTTGAGATTTCACAAGTCTAATGATGCCTCATTGTGTGTAAAAATGCCTCAAAATGGTGTTTTGACAATCATCATAGTGATAGGATATACAACTATAAATGTGGCAATTAGGAAATCATTACATAATGGTTTTTAATGAACACATTTCAAAGTAAATTATATCATATTCCCCCTCAATGAAAACATAAAAATTCCTTGTAGGTTGAAAATACAACTTCAAACTTTGTTGTTGTCAAGGATATCCTACTAAGTGGAGCAAGGTAAGAAACCCTCAATAAACTGCAACTATATCCTTAATAGAGAGCAAGGACAAGAAACTTTCCAACATCAAGAACCAATAAAGAATGACCAAAAATGACAACATCAATCTGGCACTACAAGGGAAAGACCTTCTAACATATTTTTGTTGAAGCCCCTATAAAAATAGCCCACAAATATGTTTGTAGCAGAAGTCACTAGTGGAGGTAGGTGGGCAGATTTTTTTTGGATGGTGCATCTATAATCTATAAACATATCGGTGCTTTACTGTCCATACAAGCACCAATGCAGCATAGAACATGGTGCACCATGTTTTTTCTCTATAAACTAAAAAGACACGGTGCGCTAAATAACACAATGCAGTGGTGTTTGAATAATTGATAGCATCAAAAAAATATTACTTTTAAAAATTGTCAGTGTTATATACACCCACAACATTGGTTCTCTTTATGTAGTAAAACACCCCGGTACATACTAAGAAGGAGCACCACTATAGTTCTTAAATTTAAACAAATGCGGTATTATTTTCCAATGATGCAACAGTGTGGTACATGTACTAAAACACCTCAAGGCATCTTCTAAAGAGCACCACTAGGCAAATTTTATTTAAAAAAGAAGAAGAGGCAATATAGTAAAAAAAATAACTGGTGACTTATCCGTATTAGAATGCCCTAGGGCATCTTAATAAAATAAACACTATATATTTTTTAATTTAAAAAAAACACGGTGCTCTTAGATATATTCTGCACCAGTGTGGTTATAGTAATGTATCAGAGGAGGGTTAAATAAAAAACCCTGCTAACTGTAAATTACATTTTTACCATCTACAGTGCTGGAGAGTTCTGAAGCACCAGTGCCACTATTGCCTCATGCAACTGACCTAACGTTGGTGCTTCTCTTGCTCACCATCCTTCCGTACATGCTACTGCCTGACATTCTAATTTTTTGAAACGATGGTAAAATTTAATTTTCTCCATTACGTGTTAACAATGCCTCCTTGATGACCAAATGTCTAGGTGATGTCTATGTTTCTCTCTAATTTATTTTTTTAGCAATTATAATTGCAAATTAGTTTAAAATTTCCATTGTTTTTGATTTTTTTTCCCTGCGTGGTGCACTTGATATGTTCGACTCACACCGATAGTGGTGCACCCTATAAATTTACAAGGTGCACTATAGTTTGGTGCGTGAACATAATGCATTGCTATTGTTGCGGTACGTTTCATAAATGTAAATGCATTGGGAAAGCTAAAAAGTGTATGTCGTTGCATTACACCGGGTGTGTTAATATTTACCAAATACACTCCAAAAATAATATTTAAAAATATAGCTATAGATGAGTGTGTTCGATAACCTGAATGTTCCGTACCCATGCAAAACGGTTATATGTGCACACTGGTGCATAAGTGTGATGCTCCGTGATGAAAATTTAAATTTGTGAACCAAAAATGGTGCATCATACACATGTGCACATTGTTTCCAGTGCAGTTCTATTTGACAATGCACTGGAGCCAGTGCATGACTGTGTTTTGGGCACACTGATGAATTTTTTTTTTTAATTAAAAGTTATATTTCCGTATTTATAAATACTTTTTTCATTTAATAAAAAAAATTATATTTTATGTATCAGGCTAATGTATTTTATATGTCAATCATGTGGTAAAGACATTAGCAGGGGGAGCAACAACAGGAGTAGGAGAAAATGGCAGACCCATACAATATGGTATGACCATGGGAGGCCATAGAGAGAGAGAGGGATTTCTACCCTCACCCTGTTACTGCATTGACCCAAGCGCTCTAAAGGAATGTAGGCATCCTCAAGTACTCTGAGGAGGCTACATTCATGAAGGTGCACTCTGTCTTATTGGCACATCTGATCTGCTGATGGAGTGCCTAGGGGAATGGTTTCCATGTCGGTCCTGGGGTGTGGTATATGCCCACTAAGTAGGACATATACTTTATCACTGGCCTATCCAATAGAGGGAAGAATTTTTCCCAGTTCCATGATGTCCCCCATGGGGTTGCAGCAGGGACTCAACTTTCCTACACTCAAAGATATTTCAGGTCTCATGCAGTATGTCCAATTTTTTTTTAGGGGCATGGTGGAAACTAATTTATTCTTCTGCTACACAACAGGCTAGGTGCCTCTCATTATTAATCACCGCCATTTCACACTCTAGTAGTGATGGGAAGCACATTAGTTTCCCCCTTTTGTATTATGTCGATTCTTTGATTCAGGTGCCATGCTGTATCAAATGGTTTTCCATTTGTTTGAGGTAGCTCTGTATGGATTTAGATAGATTCCGTGCATTAAGACATGGGAGGGTGACCTTCCCTTTCATTTAAGAAATTTCTTGTTTATTTTTTGAGAGGTTTCCAGAGACAAGGCCTACATTTGATCATCGCCCTCCTAGGCCAATCAATGACGTCTAGATGCGCATGTGGGGGCAGATGATGCTCAAGAGGGGCCTACTGGAGTATACGACCAAGATTTCTGCCGAGGCATTGGCGTTACTAGCCAGTGAGGATAACCATGTGTTTGTTGCATTGGTATTTCCATACATGGGGATTGATTAGAGACAGTGTGCCAACATCCTCTTCACATCGGATGAGCATCCAAATGATAGAGGTAATATTAGTGTTTCCTTTAAAATAATCTAGTTTCATTTTATTGTTTTAATTTATTAGAATAAAATTTATTCTAGCATGTTCTTTAACTTGTTTTTATTAAATTGTTTAATTAAATTATCTAATTATTGTTATGTACTATATATTTTGTAGAAATTGGCACATTCGATGGGAATATGCCTCCTCCCGCACCAGATGGAGGAGATGAGGAGATGGGTGAGGTGCAAGAGGGTGAGGCACATCCTTAGGGGGGTGTGGGAATTTGGGGCTGTAGGGATGGTATGCGATTTCAGATGGATTACTGTGATATATTGGCTAGAGTTTTGGTTATGGAAGGAGTCCGCTCGGCGAGGGCTCGAGATATTAGTGCAAATCCTAGGTTCATGGATCTCTATAGGTACTGCCCACATGAGATGTGTAGTTTTTAACTCTGTATAGAAATTACTTGCAAAATAATTCTTAAAATAGAAAAATATATAATGGAGAGAATAGAAAACAAATACAGTACACAAAAATTTACCCCTGGATCCCAAAACCAGGACTACTAGATTGATTTTTCATTATATTCCTTTCAATGTTACAATACATATATATAGATGCCGAAGCATTGATAAAATCCAATCCACTAACCTTGGATTAGACCATAATCATAGTTCCTTTGACTGAATGTAAAAAATACCATGGTAGAAAATCATCATGCCTAAAACCATGCGCAAAAACCACCCATTTTTTGTTTGTTTGTTTTTGTTTGGTTCTTTTTTTTGTTTTTGTTTTTGTTTTTTGTTTTTATTTGTTTGTTTGTTTTTGTTTTTTTTTTTTGGTTTTTGTTTTTTTGTTTGTTTTTGTTTTTGTTTTTTTTTTTTTTTTGCTTTTGTTTTTTTTTTTTGTTTTTGTTTGTTTTTTTGTTTTTTGTTTGTTTGTTTTTTTTTGCTTTTGTTTTTTGTTTTTTGTTTTTTATGTTTTTGTTTTGTTTTTTTTTTGTTTTTGTTTGTTTGTTTGTTTTTTTTTGTTTTTGTTTTTTTTTTTTATTTTATTTTTTGTTTTTTGTTTTTTTGTTTTTTGTTTTTTTGTTTGTTTTTGTTTGTTTTTTTTTTTTTGTTTTTTAGTTTTTTCGTTTTGTTTTTTTTGTTTTTTGTTTTTAGTTTTTTTTGTTTTTTTTTTTTTTTTTTTTTTTTTGTTTTTTTGGTTTTGTTTGTTTTTTGGTTTTGTTTGTTTTTTTTTTTTTTTGTTTTTGTTTTGTTTGTTTGTTTGTTTGTTTTTGTTTTTGTTTTTGTTTTTTTTGTTTTTGTTTTTGTTTGTTTATTTTGTTGTTTTTGTTTTGTTTTGTTTTTTATTTTTATTTTTGTTTATTTTTGTTTTTTTGTGGAAAGCATATAACACATACCAAACAATATGAGGTCCCTTATGCGTCATATCATCGAAGCTAGTAGGGTACTGACAACGATGAGGGATGTAGGGAATTTAGTGATAAATACATTAGATGAGGGTGGTGATCATGATGATGGGGGGAATGATGATGATGATGATGAGAGTGGTGATCATCATTATGATGAAAAGGGTGGTGATCATGATACTTCTGGTAGTACTACCCCAATGGATCATGGTCGTTAGTCGCTTGATTACGAGATTCTAGAGCTAGAGGATGCGCCTTATGTTTCTCCTGACAGAGTTGACCAACCACCTCTCCACCTTAGAGTTCACCATAATGCGTTGAAGTAGTGATTGACCATCCATCATCTTCTGCTACAGACCAGCCTCCTCCTCCTCCAACCCATAGTTAGACAGACATTGATGCAATAGTTGACCATCCATCATCTTCTATTACAGATTAGGAAGTTGGAACTACTACGTTTGTTGTATTAGATATTTGATTGCAATTATATATATATATATTGCATTTTTATTGTTCATGTTCTTCTAGTTAATTTATATGTTGGTCTTGATGTGTATATTGTTAGGTCATGTTAGATATGTTCATTTAATGTGCTTGCAGATAGATGTGTATGTGATAACAATTATTTGACATGAGATGTATATTAATTTGAGGAGGTGTGTGTTGATGATGTTAAATTACAATGTTTGTGTTTTGTTAGATGTGATTGATGAGCCCTAGAAATGGGTAACTATATGGGCTCATTCTGCCTATTATTTTAACTTAATCCACCATTCTCAATAGTTTTGTGCATGTTTTTGAATATATTTATGTCAATAGAGTGAAAGGGGATAGTCACTTTGCCACATAGTCTAATGAGTGTTTATTGCAGATTTTTGGACAATTTTGGACAAGGACTAGGCATTTATGAGCAGAATGGCAACCAAACTCAAGGAAACAGGGCTAAGGACTTATAGGAGGAGTGCCTCCTTCATTAATGACTGCTTCCTCGAGTTCTCCATCAGCATCTCTGAATACAAAAGCCCACATTGATGATTCCAAGGGGCAGCCAAGAAAGTCAAGTGGGGTTGCTGTTATCTCCAGTTTTAGGTAGCCGAGTTCCTTAAGTTTAGGAGGAATATTGGGAGTCCCCACTTGTATAAATAAGAAGGCTTCAAGCCTCAGTAGGTTAGCCATTTGATAGTCTATTTTCGTACTTCTGTGCAGCCTTGTACTCAACTCATTTTCGAGCTCTTTTTGAAGACAATTTTGTGATGTAACAACTATTTTTTGATCAATGAAGATGAATCCAGTCTTGAACCAGCAATGATCTTTTCTAGAGGGCTGAAGCTCTTGGGTTAGGGCCTAACCCAAGTTTCCCAACACCTCCTTTGTGTATTTATATGTTCTTGCATTCATAGGATAATTTCTGTTGTTTAGGTTAAATCTTGCTTTGGTAAAATAGGTTGCTTTTGATGGTTAAAATAATTGTTCTTGCTTCAAGTTACTTAAGTAGTTTGCTGTAGTAATAGAGAAAGATCCAAAAAGGAAACCAGCAGGTCTTGACCTCCTTTCTCCCTCCTTGGGACCATGATTTGAGGTCAAGGCACTACTGCTGCCACCAAAAACACAGTTTTTTCCCTTTATGCAATTGCTAGTGTGATGTTTTGAGTTGAAAAAGTAGATATTAGTTTGGATTCACATGCTTAGATCCTTTCTTGTTCATTTACCATGGCTTTCTCGCATAATTTTCTATTCATGAAGTTATGTTCAACAGGTCTCTGTTTTTAGGTAAGATTTTAGGTCAAAATAGTCAAACTCTGTTTTTTCGGTTCTTGCTTAGGCCAATTTTGGGAAGTAAGCATGAAACTCACTTGTAGAACACTCCAGATTATCATTCCTCCATAACATAGCCTATACCAGTTCATCTCTCAAGATATCCCCACTTATTCGCCTCATTTCGCCAATCTGCCCTAACTTTTGCGTTTTCGTACAAAGTTGCTTTCTTCCCCTTTGAACAAATCCAACCATCTCTTTCATTCCTGATCTTCATTGATAGAGTCCTAGAACCTTCAACACCTTCATCCAGCCTTCATTCCCCTTTTCCCACCATTTTTTCACCTTCAAACCTCCAAAAACCACTTTCAGCCTCCTCGTGTAGATCCTCATGTAAAACCTCCTGTAGATCCCCTGTAGCCTCCTGTAGAAGTTCATGCGAGCAATTTTTCAAAGTCTGATCAGAATGGAAGTCTCCAGAAGGGTATGAGGGACTTCTTAGGACCTCTCCACACCTTCCTCATCTTCAACACAAGCCAACTCCATCCTTCTTTTCCACCAAACCTCTGCACAATCACAATCAATTAAACCATACGCATAATAATTCCACATAAAAATACCCAAAAGTACAAAAAGAAGATTTCTTCTCATTTCTCTTTAAAAGTAGCTTGAATAAATGCAATTTACCTTTTCAGTAGTGTCACACGGAATGGGTCAAGGTTGCAGACAAGATCGACCTTCCTAGTATCTAAAGATATCTAGTGAAAAGCAAGCCGATCAAAACTATCTTTCTCTAAATATGAAATTAAAAAAAAAGGCAAACAAGTGTTTTAGGCCTACCTTGGGTCCAACGCAAGTTTGTCGAAGCCTCGCTCCCTCACTCCAAATGAGCTTCCTTGAAGTGTAATTCTGCAAACACAAACAAGCAAACAAATTAAATAGCACCTGAAAAGCCAATATCATAAAGCATATTCATCATAATGATCAAGGAGATTATGAAACAAACCACATAAGAAAATTTGTTGAGAAAAATGAATCTGATTGTATTAATTCAAATGAAAGAAGAACTTTACAACCTGTGCCTTGATGCTGTATAAGCTCCTCCCAGGGTCTGACAAGAAGTCTCCTCTACTTTGACAAGTTTCACTCACTTCCCAATGAAACCAAAAGGTATGTGATCTCTCCTCTCAAGTTTAATTAGGAAGTCCCAATTCCATCAGCATTTACCCTCAAAATGTTCAGCTTCTAACCTCCCTAGCAACTGACCCAATGCCTTAATTTATAGTGCAATGGAGGGAAGTTACTAGGTCCTCCTTCAAAGGGATAAAGCCCTCCTTCAAAGGGATAGCTCCTCCTATCAAGGGATTAGCTCCTTCTCTTTTGGGATGCATGAACCACCTTGGAGCGAACAATCGGCGTCAAAATTCCTTCTAGAAACATCTAGAATTAACCCAAAGTGAGTTTTTTAGAATAAACTTGTGCCTTTTTGACTTTTACAAGGGTACGCACCCACCCCTTTACCAATGGTGCGTGCAGATATGCAGGTAATATGAACAAAGAGTGTGGGCCCACAGGCAAAAGTGAGAGAAAGTGCGGAACGAGAGTTTTATTGATTTTCAATGTCTTTCTCTCATTTGCAAAGCTTGACATGAAAAGCTAAGGTTCGAGACTTGCTTAGGAGGCCAGTATAAGTGATGATAGACCCATACTGACTGCAAATAGTCATGGTGACGATATTTTTGTGTAATAGATTTCCCCCTAAAGTGCGAAGTCTGTAGTAGATGAGGATTTCATTTATCATTTAGGAAGAGTGAAGTACTTT
>APFE031583114.1:2967-16217 GCA_000404065.3 Pinus taeda | reverse complement strand
AAAATAATACTTGAGAGAACCACTTGATCTTTTACGACCAAGGAGTACTTTTCGTAATTAGTGTCTCTGATCCGAAAAAGTAAAAAAGCGATCAATGACACGTCGTTTTATGACCAATATCGAATTTGAAACGACAAAAAACCGACAATCTTTTCGTGTTTTTACGGTCAGAAAAGGGCTGTAAGAGGACTGTCTTTTTAGTTCCATTTTAACGAGCTTAAAAAGAAAAACTCGGCAATCTTTTCATGTTTTAGGAGTCAGAAAAGAGCTTAAAGGTGACTCTAATGTTTTTTCGTTGAAAATGACCGATTACGCCTAAAATATCCATTATCCTGAACAAAAACTCAAACATTATTCATACCTGTTTAAAAATGGGTAAAAATGTCGCAAAAAACACCTTTTCAAAGTGAAACATAAACAAATTTGGAATTTATTTACCCAAAAAACTTATAAAAAGGACTTTTTACCATTCATTTTTACCGTTTGAGATTTGGGTGAGAAAAAAAGGGCTTTTGACCAAAAACTTCCCGTGAAGATTGCAGAAAATCCGTCTGTCGGAATCGAACGCCGTCTCCTCCAGGTAATCCACATCATCCTACCCTTCATTTTTATCCATTTGAAATTGTTTTTTAGGGGTTGATTTTTATTTTTAGGAGGTTTTTAGGTTTCAAAACCCGTGCGCGGGGGCCCACGGGTTTACCACAGGGGACCCGCGTACGCCGACTTTTTTGCAATGGGGCAAAAGTCAGGGGTATGCACCTGCCATGAAGGCAAGGTGTGGGCCTCACGCACTGTCCCTAACAAGGGGGTGTGTACCCCACGCAAAGGTTTGTAAAAACCTAACTAACTCAAAAATTACCCAAAGAAATCAATTTTATGCATTCTAATTTGCCTTTTTACTTGGATATAGGATAAACATCATGCTTGATTAGCGAGAATGGGAGCATGAGGATGTAGACCTCACTGCGATGAATCATCAACCTTCGATTTATGCATTGAAGGCATGTGGCTTATACAAATTCTGGGCCATACCTGGCATGAGGGCCCAGGTGGACTTTTGCAGTGGTTGATTGATAGATGGAGTATATACGACCAGTGCTTCTTTATTGGTGGGCACCAGCTCGAAATTGAGCCAGCAGATATATACCTTTTGACTGGTTTGCCCAGGAGGGGTGAACATTTGACTCTATTCGGGGCCAGGGCAGGTGGCCAGTCTGTCGAGAGCCTCCGGCTAGAGTATTGCAATGTCCATAATCGTGACAAAGGGATAGATATCAAAACCATATCCCGTCCTGAACTCATGGTTATTGGATTTACAGTTACTAGACTTTGCGGTAGTGCAACGCTACACATAGCCACCGTATCCCAGATGTGGATGGAAGTCGATTACTTTCGAGGCACCATTTTCAATTGGTGCGATGCCGTGTTGGCCAATTTAAAGGGCCAACTGACCAGGGCCAAAAATGGACAACTAAAGACTTTTGGATATGGTGCTATAGTTGTGAGTTTTGGTCTAAAGAGGGTTCCGATGTTGATCCCGCAGCACCTCACAGTTGGAGCTGAGCTTCCTCGAGAGCCCAAACTGATGCGATGGGTTGCAGTTATGGCCCACCATCCTGATGAGGGGACCAAGGTCGTTCAGTTCAAACCTGAGTATTTCCAATGGTTGGAGAACCAGGTTTTTTCTATTCAGGACTTTCCTTATGCTGGGGTTGATTTTCGTGGGGACCCAGACATGGCTCTTCCACCAAGAGAGAAATGGGATGACTCAGGTAAAATCATTTTCAACATTTTCCTAATTTAATGTTTTTTTGTTTTTATATCATCCAAAAACTGATAGTAGAAGTTTCAAATGCAGATGTGGGCCCACGACGACCAGCCGCTCTCCGACCTTACGAGAGGAGACAACTAGTTGCACCGGCTCCAGCCCCACAGGACGAATCAACAGAGACTTTGGCCGAGTTGGAGAGCCATCTAGAGCACCTGACAGGGGACATTCCAGAGACCAGCATAGATGACATCCCTCGTCGGCTTCAGCGCTATGTGATTGGGGTCCCGAGACCTTTTAGGAGGTTCCTTTGTAAGGTGGCCCGTGCAGTGGTTTCGTATCGAGATCATCACTAGTGATGGGATGATCGCCTATTGTAGTCACATATGACATTTTGCTTTTTGTACTTATCATTTTTGTCGATCATAAGGTGTTTTTCAACTTATGATCGAGGACGATATATATTTTGGCACACTCCTATATTATATGATATCATTATTACCAGCTTATCTTGTTAAACATGTTATGGAATGTTTTTAAATTTACTTGTATGATTATTGCACATGTCTACTTAACATTTGAGAAGTAATTGCATATGCTAATGTATTTAAAGATCTTGGAATATGCTGATATTCAATATAGTCAAATTCACGTTCCAAGAGACGCACTGTAAAAAATAATCTTAATAAAATTGGATTTCTAATGGTGTATACCCTATTAAGCTGTAATACAATGAGTTCACAATCTAACCTCACTATCAAACTCTGAATCCCAAATGAAATAGATTCAGATAATAACTCAATCACTGCACTATACTTTGCAATGTTGTTTGTTGTTTGACCGAGGCTTACCCCATGCATAGAGACCAACTTGTCAGAGGGCGAATAGATAACCCAAGCTGCGGAAGAAATATTCCGTGTACTACGACAAGCACCATCAGCGAAACCAATGTATGTTTGGAGAGGCGTCGACAGCTGTGACATCAAAAGTAAAACCAAGATAAGCGGGAATAACGAAAAAAAACTCTCTCTAGGCTAAGCACACTTTTTAATCTAAAACACACCAGCTAGAAGGAAAACTATCATAACTAAAAAATCTCCACACTCATTTTAAGCATAATACCTCTTCAGGTAAAGACCATTTCTGGGTTTACCTAAAGAGACCCCGTCAAAGTCTACCAATTCATAGGCCCCTTTTGCTAGATTTCACTTAACAATATAGGGACCATGCCACATAGGCACGAATTTTCCAGTGCCTAATTTATCATTTGCCTGATCGTACAATAAGACTATATCTCCTTCTGAAAAATTTCGAGGGGTCACATTTCGATCATACTGAGCTTTAATACGTTTTGCATGAGATTCGATCGCTAATGTAGTATCGCGTCGATTCTCATCTAGCTGATCCAAGTATAACAAATGTCTTTCCTCTTTGGAAGTGGCTGGAAGTAACTTGATGGCCATTCGCAATGACGAGATTTCACACTCAATAGGTAACACAACTTCCAAACTATATACTAGTTGGAAAGAAGTGAAACCTGTCAACGTTTTCACTGAGGTTCGATACACCCAAAGCGCTGAAAATAACATGTTATGCCAATTCGATCGATGAATCCAAATGATTCGTCAGATCATGATGACTAGAACTTTGTTGATGGCTTCAACCAGACCATTAGCTTGTGGATAATAAGGAGTTGAACTATCGTGACGCAAGCCAAGTTGGCCTGTAAGTTTAGTCATCATAACATTTCGAAAATGACGCCCATGATCAGTGATAATCGCTTGTGGAACACCAAACCTAGCAATTATATGATTGAATACGAAAATCACAGTTGTTTTTCCGTCTGCCTCAAATGTAGGCATCGCCTCCGCCACTTGGTAAAATAATCTACCGCAAGGATAATATACGCATGCCCCCCGAAGGAGTGAGGGTTACATGTAATAAAATCAATACCCCATTTGGAAAAAGGACCAACGACAATTATAGGGTGAAGAGGAGCAGGTGGAGTGCGCATCTTTCGATCAAAAATTTGGCAGTTGTGGCATTTTCAGACCAAAATAATACAATCTTTAAACATAGACGGCCAGAAATAACCAGCGCACAATATCTTTTGGGCTGTGGCATACCCAGATATATGACCACCACACGCTCTAGAGTGACAGTCATTTAGGACCCTTTCAGCTTCCTCATGTGTCAAACAACGTCGAAAAATAGAGTCCGCCCCATGAAGATAAAGAATATCTCCAATAATTTTGAATTGTTGGGACTGGAATCGTATTTTTTGACGTTCCGATTGTGAAATATCTGGCCGAAAGGATTGGGTTTGGAGATAAATGATGATATCCCCATACCAAGGATCTAAAGTGATGATTAGAAACAAGGATTCGTCCGTTATGGGTTCCTCCGCCACAGTTTCTGTGTCAGCATGCGGGAAGTCACACATTAATTTCCGCAAAAACTAAAGATTTCTTTGACTTAGACTTTTCAAACTCCAAGTCGAACTCCTGCAGGATGACAATCCATTTGGAGTACTTTCCCCATAGCAATTGCTTGGTCAAAATATAGATCATAAGGTTGCAATCAGAAATAACTGTAGTCTTACATAGTAAAATGTAATGACGAAAACGTTGGACAGCTTGAACAGCTGCCAATGCCAATTTTTCCACATGTGAGTATTTTAGCTTAGTTGGATTTAACGTTTGACTAAGGTAATATATCACATGTTCAGTGCCAAATTCATCTTCCTGAACTAACACCATTCTAATGGTAGAATGGGAGGCCGTGAGATACAAGAAGTAATCCTGGTTGTAGTTGGGAGGATGCAACAACGGCGCATGGGTCAACGCGTGTTTTAGTGCATCAAAATATTTCTCAGCTATCTCGTCCCAAAAGAATGAAGTATTCTGCTTCAACAACTGGGTAAATCCCTTTGTGATTTTGGCGTAGTTAGGGATGAATCGATGTAAAAAGTTTGCTTTCCCTTGCTAACTTTGGATTTGGCGAAGACTCAAAGGAGGAGGTAATTTGATAATGGCTTCAACCTTCGAGGGATCGACGCAAATGCCGGCTTTCGAAACAACAAACCGCAGTAATCGAACCATTTCAATACAGAAAACACACTTGTGGGGGTTCAACCTAATCCGATAATGCCTACACCTCATAAAGATTGCTCTTAAATGGACGAGATGATCAGCTCGATGTAATGAATGAGCAGGCAAGTCATCGAGATAGGGTTGCACAATGTGCTTGATATCATGAAAAGCATAAGACATGGCCCGTTGAAAAATTGCCCCGGCGTTCTTGAGCCTAAAAGGTAATTTGCAATAAGAAAAAGTCCCCCATGGAAAAATGGATGCCATTTTTGGTTGATCAACAGGTAGAATATTGATTTGATTGTATCCGGAAAAACCATCCATGAAGAAGAAAATTTCGCTGCCGACACAATCATCAATGATTTGATCGATATAGGGAGTGGGGTAATTGTCCTTTGGACATGCTCGATTAATGTCCCTGTAGTCGATACACATTCTTATTGTCCCTTGCTTTTTGTTAATAGGAACAATATTCGATACCCAATCCGTTAACGGGATCGGATAAATGAAACCTGCCTTGAGTAATTTTTCAACTTCTGCTTTAATCGCAACAACTTTTCTTGGGTGAATCTGACGCAAACGTTATCGGACGGGTTTAGCATCCGGGTAAGTTTTAATTTCATGAACTACAATTGCGGGGTCAATTCCTGGCATTTCCTCATATGACCAGGCAAACACGTCGCAGAATTGTTGAAATAGGGCCTTATATGTTTGAATTTCATCTTCCGTACAAGAGGCACCTATATGAACGTTTTCAACAATTCCAGGCTTAACTAAGATGTCAAGGGGAATAGTTTGAGAAATATTTCCCAAGTTTAACTCAGAATCAGGATGTTTCATTGGATTCTGAGCATCCTTGACATATTTCGTTGTAAAAATTGATGAAAATTCATTTTCAAAACGATCTCCCTCGGGTAAAAACGAAGATCTGTGATGAAGATCTTCCCATGGTAACTCATCGACGCATAGGATTTCATGAATTTTCTCATCATTTTGAACAAGTTCAGAAAACGTTATTGAATCTGAGTTTGACATCGAAAGTGATTCCTCATAGACCACATTCATTAAGTCGATTTGGGTTGATGTTGTGTCGGCGAATGACTGCACGGTCTGATACACAAGTTCATATGGACTCAAAGGCATAAGAGTACCAAATGAGTCTATCTTAGATTTAGAAGGTATGATCCAAGGATCATCATTAACAATGGTATCTGATGAAATCATATGAATGTTTGCGGTAGAAAACGATGCGTTGATAGGAGGAAAAGGAAAAGTTCCCAGTAAACCGGAATCTTTAACTAATCCTACTCCAACATCCTTATATGGGATCGTCGTTTTACCAACATGCTGAATGCTCTCAGCAGAGGCTGGGTTGGATGAAAAGTAAGACAGCTGGTCTAAGGTTACGATCTTTCCATTATGAGGGAACTTTATAAGCCGAAAGACCGATGAAACGACAACTATCATAGCGTAAGACAAACTACGACCCAAGAGAAGGTTGTAATCTAGAGGGGCATCAACCACCTCCACATCTAGATTAATGGTTTTACCTTCAACCCCTATAGGTAAATCCTGTAGAATGCCAAAATGATGAAACCCACAGCCATCAAAGGCCTTTAGAATCGTCGGGGATTGATTTAGTGAAGGAGAACCAAGCGATATCCAACACTGTATCGACCTAATACATGTGGAAGCTCCCTCATCAATCACAGTCCTATGAACAAGTCTGTTTTTGACTATCACTGGAATCTGTACAACCATTTAATGAGGTAAGTACAGTGCACTATTTTCTAGATCGAAGATTATAAGGTTCGGGTCCTGAATGTCAATAGCTCCTATAGCTGACAAAAGTAATTTATGCTATGCTGGACATGATTGTAGCACTTCCAAAGCCGACATTGCTGAGGGTGAAACAACTAAATCCTCAACAATGTTATAGTTCTGAGCCGCTCTCGCATGTGGATTGAAAGTAGACTTTTGAAGTACACCCTTGGTGGGTGGTTTGATTACTAAGTCTGGATTAGGTTTCTCGATCTGTAGTGGATCGGAACTGGGAGCTGAGGTTGATGGATTAGAATGAGAAGATTTTGCTTCTTTACCATCAACAGGACTTTTACTGCCATAATCTTGCGATCGAGTCACAATCCTAACATGGGACATCATCAATATGGGTTCTTCATTGGCACTGGAGGACGAACCTATCATCTCACTATCTTGATTTGGAAAAGGATCCTTCAAAACAACAGGAGTTTGGGAACCTTTGAAAATTTTTGCAACCTCTGCACGATGAGGGAAGTCTCTCGTAAAGTGTTCTTCATCACAAATGAGACAAGGATAACGAGGTTTGCATTTCTCATTAGTTGATTCTGATTTTTCTAGTTTCTCTTTCGAATTCTTATCTGTTTTATTCTTCTTCTTCCCTTTCTTCTTACCACCAGTTTTTGATTTAGCTGTAGATGACTCTACAACATGAATATTGGCGGAAAGTTCTGCGGAAGAATCTCCTGTCGGGGAATCTGGCAAGGTTATGATAGGAGAAGAATTCTTGGAATACTTCTTCTTACTTTTGGTACTAACCGTACCAATCATACCATCAGTGGCATGAGACCCTGAAGGAGCAGCAACGATTTGATTTTGTTTGGGTAGATCGGGGACTTTCTCGTGTAACATACTCGACTGAGTATAAACTAAGTCAAGGTACTATGCTTGAGTAATTACTTGCTCCTCAGTAACAACTCTGGCCTTAGCCACATCCTCAGTGATCTTGGGCAGTAAATATTTTACAAACCATTCAGCTAAGATTTGATCCGGGATGAAAACTTTCACTAAACGCCGTCGACGTCTCCATTCATGTATATGATCTGAAATGTAAGTGGACGTTGACTGCTTTAACGAAGTTAATAATTCTGTGCCATTGTCATATTTGACTGGCAACTGAAAATGAGTTCAAAACGAAGTAGCTAACTGACTAAAGTTATAAAAAGTGGCTCGCGGTAACTCGATGTACCATTTGGCCGCAAGACCAATTAGAGTGCGCTGGAAAAGTCGTAAACGAATTGAATAATCTGAAATGGAATTAGATGCACACCAGAGGTGATAAGTCATCACATCGTTCGACGGGTCCTCTCCTGGCTTACCTTCGAACTAAGGAATATCATTGGGCAACTTATGCGGCATTGGCGCCCAATACTGAAGATAGTTAATTGGATCATTCGTAAGGCACGTCAAGTCAGGCAAGTCCGAAGTTACAATAAACTACAACTGACGATTAGGGTCCCTAAAACTTTAGGTCTGCAGACCAGCCCTAGGAGGAGGATATCCAGGATAACTAGGAATTGGAATTGCATTTGGGATATTCTGCCCTCTTGGAAAACCAGGATTAACCAGACCATACTGGGGTTGCTGAGGTTGTTGATATGTATACCCAGGGTACAATTGATACTGATATACTGGTTGCTGCGCAGCAGTACCATATTGGTACTGTCCTTGGTACGGTTGTTGAATAAACTGAGGTTGAGTGGTGACAACCGTACTTAAACCTAGTTTTCCTACAGGCATCTGAACCGAAGTGTGGACCGTGGGTCCAGACTGAGGTAAATATGTCTGAGGAGTAGATACAGGGACAGTAGAAACCGGAGCTGTTGATACTCTAGAAGAAGGTGGGGTAGATGCATCAGATGTTGCAGCAGAAATTTGAGGCGGAGTACGAGGTGTACTAGGCCCAGACTGAGAAGCTACAGAAGGTGCAGAAGTTTGAACAGTAGTCTGGACAGGTTGTTGGGATGAACTAGAAACCAAGGGTTGTCCAATTTGAGATGACAACTGCGCATTTGGTTGCAAGAACTGTTGGGATTGAGATGGATCCCAAACTAAATTCGTTCCAGGGTATGGACCCATAACAGGTTGAGGATATTGAGGACCATAACCGGGTTGAGGGTAGGGTTGATAATTCAACAGTACATTTCCAGATCCTTGAACACATGATTGACCAGAAGGTGGTTGGTAACCTTGGGTTGGGTACTGACTTGGGGTTAATAACCTTGAGGCACGTACTGATACTAGGGTTGACCTTGAGGTACATATTGATACTGGGGTTGACCCTGAGGTACATATTGATATTGAGGTTGAATTTGAGTTACATATTGAGTCTGGGGTTTACCTTGAGGAACGTACTGTCCCGTAGGTATGTACTGTCCTTGAGGTTGCCCCCTAGGCACAAACTGAGTACCTTGAGGTTGCCCCCCAGGCACAAACTGGGTACCTTGAGGTTGCTCCCCAGGCGGTGACTGGCCACCTTGAGGTTGCCCCCCAGGCGGTGACTGGCGACCTTGAGGTTGAGGATTGGGAATAGAACCTGACATCATGAGAATATCTTCTACACTCAACGGTTTAGTACCATTATTTCCAGTTAATAAACCTTGTTCAATAGGTCGAGGAGATGCTCCGGAAAAAGTACCAGAAATGGACTGATACCCAGCGGGAACAGAAGGACCGCCGTACAAAAAGGCTTCCGGAGATTGAGAAAACATGGATGACCGTTTTGACATATTTAATGGAGGATAGTAACCTCTAGGTGTTGGGTGATAAGAAATACGAGGTGGTGAAAAACTTAGTCTCGGGTTTTCCAAAAAATTAGTCAATGAAAGATACCAAGCAGTGCTCCTAGGTGGACTGTAAAAGATTGATTCACGCTCCCTAAGGTCTAAAACAGGTTGATCTTCTGGAATAGGGATGCCTTCTTCTTTTTCCGGAATAGAAAGTTCTTCAATAGCTATTAGTCCAGAAGGAAGATTTTGGGTAATTATTCTTTCTACCCTAGGTGAACTAGGAGCACTAGAAGCTGGAGAAGCAAACCCTGATATTGGAGTAGCAGCAGTTTCAGATTCAGGTTCAGATATTCAGGTTCTTCATCTATATCACTAGTAGATGAAAAACTACCAGTAACTTCTGAAACGGATATAGGCGGCGTACTATAATCTGCTATTAACACTGAAAAATCAGGATATCCTACTAAAGAAGATTCTCCTCTTTCAAGCGACCCACTTTTACTGCCTTTAGTATTTACCACGGCCCGTAGCCTTTCAGGCTGGCTTGGTGAAAACTTAGGAGGTTTGCCCCGAAGTCTACGGGACTTCCTCAGTAATTCAGCCACGGTTAAAAACTTTTAACTACTTCACACGAAAACAAAGTAAAATCTCAATGAAAACCACCTAAAGCTTCTAAAGAACCAAACAAATTTAATCACACGCCTAAAGAATCTAGGAGATCAATCACACACAAACAATAACTTTCCATACCGAAAACACTAGCTAGTGATGAAATCCAACATCGCAGAGTTCAATACAGAAATAGCGGTTGGAACAGTTACCCCAAAAACCTGCTTAATGAATATATTGGTACAAGTTTCTCCACTAAACTGTCTCGAGTGAAGAGAACCCCCCAGAAAATCCAAGTGAGTCTAGCCGACGTCTGCTCTAGGTACAGTGGGATCTTCCCACCACTGTCACCTTAGGAAGAATCCTATAGAATATGGTCACTATGGTTACTAACAGAAACAAATATACCTGGGGGAACAGTGTACGATCGGATACGCACACAAGGGCAGAGTAGCAAGCTCAATCCCCTTGAAGGCTCCTTGACATAAACCAATGTTTACCAACAAGTGACCCTAGGCTCCTCGACAATGGTTAATCCGAGGTTTACCGTTTTTAATACGTGAATATCTGGCGTCGTTCCCAATGAGGAAGGATTTATTCACACACTGGTTCGGACACGATCTCATGCTTCTCCTTTAAGAGGAGCTTTCCCAGAGCATAGATGCAACAATTGGATTTCTCTCCTACCGCAAGATACAGCTACTTGTTTGGTTTACTGTCTTGGAGATTTAAGTACTCCCTACTCCAAGATACTAGCCTAAGCTATGTTGGTGTAATAGAGCCCTAGAAATAAAACGTTTTCTAGATTGATTTTACTTTAAGCGTTATTTTTATTGGTTTTTGATTAAGTCAAGAGGTGCGGAGATGAAATTTGTGGTGTGAAGACTCGACTCAAAATCACTAAAAAGATGCACTTAAGATGATTAAACAATCTTTGCTCTTCAATGAACTTCTAGCTAGGAAAGAGTTTGAGAATGAAAATGCGTGTAAACACAAATCTTTCTTAATAAACAAATTAAAAGAAGAGTTTTTGTTCCAATGCACTCAAAATGAGACAACTAGTTATTTTCACAAAAATTTCCCTTTTCTTTCAAACGCTCAAATGCTACCAAAACAAACTTTTTCAAAAGAGATTTTTGTATTTTTATAAAAACTCTCAAAACTATGACTAAAGCAAATCTTGAGAAAACTATGAATAAAGCAAACCTTAAGATATACAAACTATAAAAAACTACTTGAAGTAAAAGCTTACACGATGTTTTTTTTTAAGGATGTTTTACTTGGCGATAAGCAAACCAAGGACTAATTTGTCCAGAATCACAAATTAGTCAAAAAACAAGCAATTTTTTGTTCTCTTTTGTAAAAATGAAATCCAAACTTTTAACACAAGATTTTTCAAAGTTTCGCAAAGAGAAAACACAAGATGGATTCCTCAACAAAGGTAGATTTTACAAATGGTCAGACTCATAAGAAGGCTAGTAAAAACCAAGTTGATCTGTGGCTTCTATGCTTCTAAGCTCTGAGCTACTACACGACCAAAATGAAAATCAAGATCGACAACCAAAACTTC
The DNA here is from genome assembly GCA_000404065.3 of Pinus taeda. NCBI lineage: Eukaryota > Viridiplantae > Streptophyta > Pinopsida > Pinales > Pinaceae > Pinus > Pinus taeda. Next base: position 4,631 of record APFE031583114.1, on the reverse strand, counting down.
TAGGAATTTCACCTAAAACCCTAACACCAATGGAATTAAACCAAGGAAAGCTTTTAAAAAGTCACATGCAGGTATGGGCAGGGGATAACAACATCTAAACCAAAATAAAACTAATTGAAAGAGTAAAATTTAAGTTTTTCAAAAGTTTAGCAGGGTCCGTAGGTTCAGAGTTTACACAGGTGCGTGCATGCTCTGTGTGCAAAGTAAACATGAGTACAAGTATGCACTGTGATACAAGCACAGGGTGCAGGCTTCTCCTAAAGTTATGAAAAGCAAAAACAATCCTAGATCTACTAAATCCACCCAATTCCACACACAACAGGCCAAAAACAGAAACAAAAACACAAGTTTCTCAGGTCAAAGTAAAAACAAGGAAAACAATCAAGTCCCCAGTGGAGTCGCCATTTTGTCACACGGAATGGGTCGAGGTTGCGGACAAGATCGACCTTCCTAGTATCTAAAGATATCTAGTGACAAGCAAGCCAATCAAAAACTATCTTTCTCTAAATATGCAATTAAAAGGAAAGGCAAACAAGTGTTTTAGGCCTACCTTGGGTCCAATGCAAGTTTGTGGAAGCCTCGCTCCCTCGCTCCAAATGAGCTTCCTTGAAGTGTAATTCTGCAAACACAAACAAGCAAACAAATTAAATAGCACCTGAAAAGACAATATCATAAAGCATATTCATCATAATGATCAAGGAGATTATGAAACAAATCAAATAAGACAATTTTTTGAGAAAGATGAATCTGATTGTATTAATTCAAATGAAAGAAGAACTTTACAACTTGTGCCTTAATGCTGTACAAGCTCCTCCCAGGGTCCGACAAGAAGTCTCCTCTACTTTGACAAGTTTCACTCACTTCCCAATGAAACCAAAAGGTATGTGATCTCTCCTCTCAAGTTTAACTAGGAAGTCCCAATTCCATCAACATTTACCCTAAAAAATGTTCAGCTTCTCACCTCTCCAGCAACTGACCCAATGCCTTAATTTATAGTGCAATGGAGGGAAGTTACTAGGTCCTCCTTCAAAGGGATAAAGCCCTCCTTCAAAGGGATAGCTCCTCCTATCAAGGGATTAGCTCTTTCTCTTTTGGGATGCATGAACCACTTTGGAGCGAACAATCCACATCAAAATCCTTCTAGAAACATCTAGAATTAACCCAAAAGTGATTTTTTAAAATAAACTTGCGCCTTTTTGACTTTCACAGAGGTACACACCCACCCCTTTACAGACAGAGCATGCAGATACGCAGGTAACATGAACAAAGGGTGCGAGCCTGCAGGTAAAAGTGAGAGAAAGTGCAGAACTAGAGCTTTATTGATTTTAATGTCTTTCTCTCATTTTCAAAGCTTGACATGCAGAGCTAAGGTGTGAGACTTGCTTAGGAGGACAGTATAAGTGATGATAGACCCATACTGACTACAAATAGTCATGATGACGATATTTTTGTGTAACAGGAGGAGAAGTAGCCTGAGGCAGAGCCTGTAGCTGAGCCTGAAACAGAACCTGTGATAGAACATGTGGCAATAGTAAAAAATTCTTCAAGAACTGAGAGGAGGATGAATAGAAGGTAGACGAAAGGGAAGGTTAATCCGACTGATATCCTAGAGGCAATTGAGATTGAAGAAATCCCAATTGAGTAGCCTATAGAAGTGGCCAAGG
>APFE031583111.1:0-11302 GCA_000404065.3 Pinus taeda | reverse complement strand
GGTGAACCCAAAGATGATGGGCGGACTTACCCATGGTTTTGTGTATAGGTTTTGCACATGGTTTTGGGCATGATGTTTTTCTGCCCACGGTATTTTGTAGATCCAGTCAAGGGAACTACAGTTATGTTCTAATCCAGGCTTAATAGATTGGAGTTTATGAATTCTTCGACATTTATATATATGTATTGTAACATTGAAACAAATATAATGAAAAATCAATTTGGTAATCTGGATTTTGGGCTCTATGAGACAATCTCTGTGTATTTATTTCATGTTTTTGCTATTATATATTTTCTATTTTAAAAATTCGTTTGCAAGTAATTTCTATATAAAATTAAAATGACATCCCACCACCCTGAAATCTCTCCTTAAAAACAACCTCAAACTTTATAACTATTTAACTATTTATTTAATTATAGAGATTTTTTTACTAGCATAAAATTTGAACGTAATTAGAACAAAACTTCACTGCAAAGTTGCTTCATTTCACCACATATCGACATTTTAAACCCATATACAGTCCACTTCTAACCTATAAATCCTGCCAATCTAGTCACGATAAAGAAGAGAGACCCTCATTATGCAATCACACAATAAAATCATCAAAGAACTAATAATCGTCATCTCTTCCTACCTAAACCAAAAAAGTATTATGTTTCCTTATCTAATAATATCTTTTATATATTTTGTATTTTAATTATAAATATTCATTTAACTTTAATTTTTAGACTATCATTATAATAAATAAATAAATAAATTCATATAGAAAATATTTTTTCTCATTAAAGAATAAATTATTATTTTGAATTACTTATATTAAGTAATCTAAAAAAACTCAGAAATTTTGGTAAGATTATGAAAAATTTCGGCATAAATTTTTGAAAATCTTGGTTATAGTAATTAAATTTCAAAATTTTAAGTATCCAAAAATTCTTGATAATGCTAAATCCATTTTTATTATAAAAAAATCTATTCAATCCCTCCGACTACTATTTTTTTAATTTAATTTATTTATTTTACAAGATTCGAGCGAAAAAACAAAGATCTTTGTTGTGTTAGTAGACACCGCTCATCAAAATCAAAAATCAATTCTCACATATCTCGTTAGATCTGGGAAACTTATTTATAGGTTTAGATATAGATAGTAGTGATGGATAATTACGAATTTTTAAACGTAAAAGAGTGTTTTATTATAATAATAATAATGTTATTATTTCTAATATACTAATATTGTATATTAATTTTTTTTATAAGGATATTTTAAATAGCCAAAATTTACGATATGTTCAAAAATAAAGAATGGATTCCTATCTACCATTTAGGTCATAGAAGCCTCATCTTAATCTTAATTAGTTAAAGTAGATTGTATGCGGATATATATGCATCTCTTTATCTATATTATTAAATTAAAATGGAATTTTGAGGAGTATTTTTCTTCGAAATATATTCGCCGTTTGGAATTATTAAGTTATATTCATATATTAAAATTAAAATTTAATCTATATATATAATGAAAAAAATAATTTAAATACAAATGTTATATTGCTAAAATAAAAATATTTAAGTGAATGAGATTGGATTACACATAAACACCGTAAAAAAATGATGTTATTTTTATGATATTAAAATGATAAAAGATGATAAACAAATATTTCCATATTACTATGGGTAAACATTATGTCTTATCACTAAATATTTAATAGTGTTATAAATTTTCATAATACATTACGTTATAGAAATTAAATAGAATTTAAAAATATATATATGTTAAAACATATTTTTTTCTATGTGATTTACGAATTTTAGAGATTTGTGATTGTTACAATTATGGAATATTTATTTATGATGGTTACAATTATGGAATATTTGCATTAGGAAGATTCATCTGAAGGGATTACTTCTTGCCAATTCAACTCGTTATAATGATGGAATATTTGTTTTTGGCAAATAACCATATTTGTATTAGGCAGATCCCCTTGAAGGGATTACTTTGTGGAATATTTGTTTATGATCACTACAATAATGGAATATTTGCATTAGGTAGATCCACCTGAAGGAATTACTTCCTACTAGCTCACCCACTATAATAATGGAAAATTTGTATTAGGTAGATCCACTTGAAGGGATTACTTCCTGCCACTCAACCATATTTGTATTAGGCAGATCCACTTGAGGGGATATTTGTATTAGGCAGATCCACTTGAGGGGATATTTGTATTAGGCATATCCACCTGAAGGGACAACCATATTTGTATTAGGCAGATCCACTTGAAGGGATTACTTCTTGCCACTGGAAACCATATTTGTATTAGGCAGATCCACTTGAGGGGATATTTGTATTAGGCATATCCACCTGAAGGGACAACCATATTTGTATTAGGCAGATCCACTTGAAGGGATTACTTCCTGCCACTTAACCACAGGGCTTAATGCTGAGAGTGTCAAGAGAATTGAACCTGCAACCTCTCAATAGAAAATATGATTTAACAATGGGCACTCTACCAATTGAGCTAACCCTCAGGGCTAATATGTTAAACATATTAACTAATTTTTTTTATTATTTTTTTTTTTTAATCTAAAATCTATATAGTATAATTGTTGTAAATCACATTAACATCACCATGATTATCATTAATTACAATGTTGTTGCTATCATTCATATTAATCCTTGCTAATGCAGGATTATAGAAATCGATTTCCCTATTAACCACTATTTTTTTTGTAAGCAAAGGTATTCACATTATATTAACATGATGATTTACATAAAACAAAGTCTAGATGTCATGGGGGGTCATCGTCTATTACCCTTCACAGTACTTTGCCCCTGAGAGGGAAAATTAGAGATAGTATCACAAAAATTCCTCTGCCCCGAAAGGGGAAACTAGAGACAATACCACAAAAATTCCTCTTCCCTTGAGAGGGAAACCAGAGACAATAACACTAAATACCAGTTTGAAACTATTACATTATAGGAAAGAAACTAATTTAATTGTGTGATTATAGATTGTGTGGTGCCAAGCCACAAATTAACCACCCTCAGAGAAAGAGTCGTAGTGCCAAATTATATAGGACTCATGAAAACCATGAGAAATGTGAAAAACTTAATGAAGACCTATTGAAGAGTCAACCTGCTAAATTGGGCTCGTCCAACGCTAGAAGACCTAGTGATGACTGCTTCTTCTGGCTTCTCCTCAATAATATAGCACCCATGAGGATTGGGACGAGTTGGAGAGGTCGTAGGATATGTTGTTTGGGAAGTTTTCAATGACAAAGAGGCTTCCAACACACAACTGAGGAATGACCTCCAGAAGCAATGAATATGGGGGAGAGAGGAAGTTAAGCCTAGTGAAGGGGATGCAAAAGTTGAGGGAGCAGGGGAGGAGGAGTGGGTGATTTCAAGAGGGAAGTCTATTTCCAGGTTATAGGAGAGGCACTAGAGAAAAGTGGTAGCATGGTTGTGGAAATTTGAGAGCTATGCAATCCAGTAGGTGGCCCAAGATTTGTCCCTTTTGTCGTCCTTGAGATAGCAAGCGAGTAGATTACAAAGAACCAAGAGTGTGTTCCTTCCATGGATGATCTCCTCTTCTTTGAACACAAGGACCTGATGGTGGATGTGAGGCAAACTAGCATTGTCGAATAGTGTCAATTAACCATTCTCATCAAAGGTGCTTGGGGGGCACCGTCTTCCCCTACCTCAGCTGGCACGACAACCTCTTCCCCAATCACAACTCATGGCAGAGCTCCAAGGTTCAGAGGGCTAGGAATATGACACAAAGGAGACAATGGGAGCTAAAGTGGGGTAGGTGAGTGGGAGATACCAAGCATTGAGCATAGGACCAGGAGGGAAGTAGTTGATGGTAGCCATGGTGCAGAGTAATAAACCAAGATAGGTAGTTGGTAATATATCAAGGCGAGCTTGTGAAATCACGTTGAGGAGACCCAAGGTGATTGATTTAAAGAGCATGGCGACCAGCTGTGTTATAGAGGGAGTGATGGTTGATAGGTGGAGAGAATTGTCGTTCCTCCATAGTGCAAGTGGAAGGAGTGGTACAAGCACCCAGATCTGGGGGCCCTATTAACCACTATTACTTAAACTTTGATATAATATTTAATTTTGAAAAATAAATATTTAGGTTTTAGAATTATAAAAAAAAAAAAAATTCAAATATTTGATTGGATCATAATTTGAAAACCTTATTGCAATCTTTACACAATATAATGCCATGTGAACAATTTCTTTAGGATTTTCTTTCCATAATTGTTTGATACAATTACAATATCTATCTATAATTTTAAATTTCTTATTAAGCTAGTAACTTTACATTACATCAAATGAGAATTACATAGACCAAAAACTTTATGCTACTAGTATTCGAGAAGGGAAACTAGACTAGTAACATAAATTCAAAGTATTGAGGTTGCTAAGACCTCTTATAAATAGAAACTTATTAAAACAAGTTGGTTATGCCAAACCTTGACATACATTGGATTGAGAAGATAAAAAATACTAATAGTGCTACAAGAAAAAAACCAATGAATCATAACAACTATTGGGTTGAATATTTAGACATTTGCACTTGCTAGTCACTACCCTCATCCGAGAAGAAGGAAAAGTTGGTTTATCTCCTATCTAGAATGGTCAACTTATCCTATTGAGTCCTCTTGTACCTCCTTATGCCACCTGCAATATAAAATTATGTTTAACCTTGTGTCAGCTTTGTGCTATGATTGATGAAGTGACAAGAATGCATGCAATGTGCTAAGTATAATGGAAGCCACAACCCCCTTTTGTGCGAGGTAGCATCATATCAAGGCAGGGGAGGGGTGTTGGGTGGGGGGAATGCCCACTCTTGGGAACCCTCCTTGGGGGATATTTTCCTTCGTAAAAAAATCTTGACAGTGATTTTGAATGTATTTTGAAATGTTCTCAATCCATTCCAAGTCAAGGGGAAGAATTGTTATGCTAGGACCAAAATTGGCTAGCTTTTCAACTAAGTTGTTGTTTTCATTGAGAACATGAGAGAAGAGGGGAACTATGATTTTTTCTAGGAGTTTTTTTGCATTACCTACTCGAGAATCCAACCTCCAACTATAAAATACTTTGAAAGGATCTGATCCACATTGGATTTTGTAGAAGATATTGATAATGGTCTTCAAATCTCCTTCAACAATGAGCTTGTGAAATTGTTTGTGGATAGAAATTGAGATACCTTGCTTTAGTACCTATATTTTGACAACATTATTAGTGTTGAGGCTTATGGAACCTATATAAACATGTAGAAACTTCCCATTAGTGTTACAAAAGACTCCACCATAAATGGCTTGGCCTAGATTTCCTTTTGAGGCCTTGTCGAAGTTAAGTTTGATGAATTCCTCGGAAAGGGGGAGACCAGAAGGAAGGGCTAGAAGGGAAGAAATTGGGGTTAGAGGGAGTCTACCATAAGGAATAGGGGGGAGACCAATTTTGATTAGAATGACTTTTTCAAGTTGATTTCATTCCCAATCTTTGGAGAACCAAGGAAGAGAAGAAATTGTTTCACTTATTTTATTTAGGATAGATTTCCAAATAAAGTTTGTGGATGCCATGATATTATTAAATGTTTGTGTGTTATGTTCCTTCCAAATCTCCCATAGGATGAATCTTGGGATGAGTTTCCATGCTCTATTGACAATGGGATTAGTAAAAGGGGAGTTGCACCAAAATTGTAGAGTGGACAAGACATTATTTTGTATTCTTTCGGTCTGTTGAAAGAACATAGCAAGGTGATCCCAGAAAAAAGTAGAGAATTTGCAGTTGTTGAGAAGATGAATGACATTTTCTGAATTGGAGAAACAAAGAAGACAGATTGAGGGGCACTGAAAACTGCAAATTTGAAACTTGTCCCATGTCAAAGTTTTGTTCCATAATAGAAGCAACAAAAAAATAGTGATTTTGGGCTAGTGTTTGAGGTTCTGTAATTTATGTCATTTCCTTGATCATCCTCTAATTGTTGTCTTGCGAGAAGGCTGCAAGCTTTAGAGAGATTAAAATTTCCTATAGGAAAATAAACCCAATGAAGAATAGCGTTCCCTCTTGAACCACAATCATATTGTTTGTTAATTCTTACTTGCTAATTATGTTTTTGTTTTGGGAGAGAGCTCAATCCATTCCTCGCATGACTTCCAATTATACCATTGGGAAGTGCAGGGGGGGTGAATCCTAGTAATGTGAAACTAAGATTTGGTCCCTGTAGATGAGGAGTCCCTAGTTGGGAAGAATTGTTCATTCTGAGCTAATTTTGGTCATTGATGCCACAAGTCATCCCAAAATAGTGTACCATTCTGATTTCTAATTTCCCAAAAACTATCTCTAATTTTTTATTACTAAATTCAATAACATTCACTAATTTGAATAAAATAAAAGAAAATATCTAGATGGAGTCTCAACATTTCTTTTGAATAGTCATCATTACCAACAATTGCATGTTGTTACGATACACAATTTTGTGTCATTACAATTTGCATCGAGCAGGATTACTAAGCCCATAATGCATTAAATATTTCTATAAAGAAATTGGTCTTCGATTGACATAAATGAATATCTTTTTTTTCTTAATATATTATTGGAAAAAATCAATTAAGTAAAAAAATTATTATATTAAATAATATATTTATATTTGTAAAAGAAAATTAGAAAGAAACTAAGATTAGATTAAATATAATAACTGTGAAAATCTTCACTCTTCAAAATATATTTATAATTTAACTTTTATTTTTTTTAAATTATTATTAACCATTTTTAATTTAAATTATTAAATAATATCAAAAAATCTACCATTATATTTATAATATAAAATAAAATAAACTTAAAGATATATTATATTTATTAAATTTTAATTTAAAACAATACTTTATATACATTACGAGTACAAATTCATTTTCATTTAGTTGATGGTAGCTTATTAACCCCCCAAAAATTCAAATCCCTGAGATGTAGGTCCTTTACTAACTGTAGGTCCTTTACTAACATGAATTGTATAAAGAGAAACATTTAATATAGTTGAAATTTATTGTCTAGGGGTGTAGAGTAAATGGGGTAGGATGTTCTATTAAATTATTTTATGGTTTAAAGGTTATCTGTTCAAAACTTTGTGGGGAAAAATTTATTCATGCTAAGGGTTAGTGCAGTCTAGGCTACGTGTGATCCCCATGTGATTTTGACAATTTAGATGCCCCTAGATCTTAGCTACTCAAACCATAAGTTAGATATGCCAATTATCTCAAACTTCACATAACCTAGTAAACAAAAAATACAATTAAATATATTTAATGTCATTAAAAAATAAATATATCTTCAATAAAACTTTGACAAAATAAATTATTATTTAATTGAAAAATACTTTCCTAATATACCTATAATATACCTTAATAATGATAATTTAATAAACAGACTTTCATAATATATAGAATATATTCTATATGTTTACTAATGTATAGCCTTCTATATTAGATGAAACAAATCATTATATCATAAGTCCTTCAATAATATACCTTAAATAATGATAATTTAATTAAAACAGACTTTCATAATATATGGAATATATTCAATATATTTACTGAAGTATAGCATTCTATATTAGATTGAACCAAATCATTATATCTTATCGTTTCCGTACCCAAGTGATTCCATAGATGATAAAGTTATAGATTGCGTTTTGCATGCGTATATTTAAAATTAATTATTTAGTTCTTACTAAATATAATTATATGCTTATGATTGCATTGAGAAGAAATCTCACTATTATGGAAATAATAATTATAAGGTTTTAAAATTATTTATATTTAAAAAATTAAAGTTAATTTTACATTTTTATATATAATAAATAAAATAATTAAAAATTAAAAAAATACATATGTTAGATTTTAGATTTTTGTGATTTATATTGTAAATGAGAATGTTTTTCGGATTAATTACATCATTAAGATTTGGTTGACGTTTCAAACCAATTAATGTGGTTTATTTTTATGATAGGTGAAAAATCCAATCAATCTAAGCACCATGTCTTCATTGAGGATTCCAAAGTCATTGCTAGGGTTGATCACTTCCACCATAAGAAGCTTAGAGAGGCCATTGAGACTCAGAAACATGTAATCAATCTCAACAGGGATAATGGTTGGAAATTAGGTAAGAGCTAGATTTTAGCCCTTCCCTCTTAATTTCACCCCTAATTCCTCTTTCTCTTTTTCTTAATTAAATTAGATATTAAGTATCAAATATTACCTTTTCTTTTTATTTTTCATGAGTTATTTTTTTATTCAATTAAGAATAATAGTTGATTTTAATAATATCTTATATTTAACTTCTTAATATTAAAATAATAAAAATATTAATCATTTATATTAATCAAATTATTTAACTTATAAATATTCCAATATTCTATATAAATATTTAACAATGGTTTAAAAAAATTATTTAATTTTTTTTAATATTATTATAAATTATTTATTGAATTAATATAGAATATAACAGCTAATTCCTAAGAGCTAGTTTATAACCATATATTGTTTTAATTAATTTAATAACTAATTTCTAATGACTAATTTTGGATTCACCTTTGTCTTGAGGATGAACCACATAACTAATTTCTAATGACTAATTCTGGATTCACCTTTGTCTTGAGGATGAACCACATAACTAATTCCTAATGACTAATTCTAGATTCACCTTTGTCTTGAGAATGAACCACATTAGTTGGTTCAAAATGTTGAACAAATCCCAATAATGTGAATAATTTGAAACACGTATCATTATATATATATTTTATATATAAGTATATATATATATATATATATATATTTATATTCCTTTGATAAGTTTATTAATTACTAATAATTATTAATAATTAAAATATATATTTTAATTATATATATATAGATATATTGAAAAAATATTTGATTAATAATATTTTTTAATTTTTTGAAAAAAAAAATATTTAATATGTAATGAAACCAAAGAACTCAATATCCTCTATAAATAAAATATTTGATGGTTCACTTTAAATCAATTATTTTCATGTCAATCTTATACATACCATGGATAAGGTATTTCAATTTAGTTTAAGTAAAAAAAATTCAATCAACATTCTGTGTGTCTATATATATAATTCTTGGAGATGTGTAATTTCTTTATTACTTGATACAAAATTAACATGTGACATTTAAAAACTTAATAATTAAAATAATATTTCAATGTAAATCATAAATAAAAATATTTCAAAGTATTTTATTATTAACTTTATATATTTGTATACTATGTATTTGGTGGTGATCCATAAAGTGTTATGATATTCCATTGGATAGTTAATCACAACAGATCTAATAAAAATATAATGAAATCCAAAATTTATATTGACTGTTAATTTTCCGTAGATTTTTTGGATTTATTAAATTATTGTTTTATAGTTGCGTATGCAATATATAAAATGTGGAAAATAGAGAAAAGATTAAAAAATCATTCACAAACCATAATAACACCAAGATATGACTTGAAAAACCTTTTCAAGAGAAAACCCAGTTGGAAGGTGCGGCAGCTCTACCTTGTTTTCCTCTCGATGAAATGGTGCAAGCACTTGACCATTCTAGAGTCTTCTTCATAGTGCTCATGCAACTATCCAATTTTTCATGGGTAATAAGGGTTGACATGACATCCTCTTGAATTGTGGTGGTCAAACTGAATAGGTCAACATCCGGGAGGCATAACTTTTGAATTAGAACTCTGATTGATGTGTTTCTTGCACCATCAAAATGCCTTTAAGACAAAGCCAGAGGGTGTGATGCTTAAGTGACAAATTTGTACCCCCAAAAAACGTTATTTAATGCCTCAAACTAGTCCTAGAAAGTTTCTGACCCTAATTCTCCAAATTGAGTTCCATCACTAAAATTTTTGTAGTAAGCTAATTTCTCTAATTTTTCCACACTTAAAGAATCGATATGGATGAAAAACAAGATAATGATCCAATATAGATCAAATATCCCCATTTTTTTTATGTTTTTGGTCCCCATAAGCCTTTACTAAATGAGGATAGGAAGATTTTATTCTACCTTCTATGTGGAGTATGATATAACCTTTCCTAGAAGTTGTCCTTTCAACCCAATCTACCAAAGGTCATGCTACCCCTATCTTGTAGTTATATACCTCTTCTGAAAAGATATATCCTCTTTCAAAATTACTTGAGAATCTAATGCTAAATCATGTATAAAAGGTAGTACCTTCTCCTTTTCTTGATTCAAGTACATGGAAGGCTCATAGAGTCTCATATTTTCCACATTCACTATTGAGTAAGTGCACATGTATGTGGATAGATTGAGGCTATAGGTGTTATCTCCCATCATTTCTAGATAGACTTGATTTTCTTATCAGGACTCTATAGCCTCTCCTTGTTCAACTATAATTATATTTTTTTCCTCCACATTAATTAACTTATATGTTCTATGGTAATCATATCTGGCCTTGTACTTTTCCTATGACTTTCTTCAATGTCTCCTATACTTGTAGATGGATCTACTTGATCTTCTCCACAAATTTCTCTACCCTTAAAGAATCCCCTCTGAGATCCTCCCTCACTCATCCTTGCTAGCCATATGAAATATCCAAAGGTGGGGGTGAAAAATATCCAAAATAAGATTCAAATGGGCACTTACTAGTAGAAGTGTGGACTATTTTGTTATAATACTATTGTATATATACCAAATTTTGTGTTGAAAATAATACTGAGAGGGGGGGTGAATCAGTATTATCTAATCCTTTTAACAATTCTTCCTTATTTATACTTTGAATTATTTTTGCATATCAGTACCATAAAACAATGAGCATGAACAAGAAAAACAGACAGTCACATCAAAGAACACCAGATATAAGGTGGAAACCCAATGTGGGTGAAAACCACCTGCTGCAATATGTCTCTATCTTCTTTCAAATTAGAAACTTCTTTTACAATGTTCTTGTACTGGTGCAGTCCTTTACCAGTACGCAGGCTGCAACCTGCAGAGAGCTACAACTCTCTCTCGTTTTCCAGTCTCTCCTGGAAGGGAGCTACAACCCCCTACTTCTTTTCTTTCAAGGACCACTTTTCATAAATTTTCAAACTGGATCCATAAATATCAAATGATCATCAAGTACCAGTAAGTCACCCAGATAACCAGATCCACAATAACAGAAAACTAAACCCATAACACCTTCTGTGACGTCTCCTGTGGTGCCTCCTGCGGCGTCTCCTGCGGCGCCTCCTGCGGCGTATCCTACGGCGCCTCCTGTGGCGTCTCC
>APFE031583110.1:27537-41872 GCA_000404065.3 Pinus taeda | reverse complement strand
CTCTAATCCTTTCACACTGTACACTATCGCATCCAATACTTCATATGCAGCAGTACTTACCCAACTGAACGATCACAACTTGGAGGCACCGATCTCGTTTTTTAGCTCAAATCTTCAAGGTGCCGAATTAAACTACTCTGATGTAGAAAAGCAAGCCTTTGCTGTGTTCAAAGCAGTTAAACATTATAGACCCTTAGTTAGAGCCCTGAAACATTAGGCCGAGTACTACTGTTAGACCCTTATGTATATTGCGATCTGTAGCACCTGACACTCCTCGAGACCATAGTTCCCTTTTCTATCTTGGGATCACGCATAATCTCTGCTAGATCAGATCTCGCAAAGGGGTTTGCAACAGCAGCAGACATCAGTCTCGCAGTTCCAAGAAGCAGACCATCCAGTCCGATCTACTAGATCCAGCAGATCCACAACAGCACTCTGTTCCGCCGATCAGAGCTATCTGATCCACCATTCAGATCTCTCAGATCCACCAGATCTGAGTAGTTGTGTGGGGTTCCTATACCAGGTGTGCTTTTCGTAGGACTTTTGGTAGCATTGACATTTTGAGGATTCGACCACTGCAGTATTCCTAAGGAAGGAGTAAAACTACATTAGGAGTTTTTAGAAAAAAAAAAAAAAAAAACCCGGGGCGCTTATTGGTGATCTAGCCCATCAGAATCGGGACGACGAGTTGAGCACAGTGGTACCATTCAATTCTTAGTGAAAAAAATTTGAGCGGTCCCAAATTTCAAGAGCATCAGGTTGGTGCATGGTAGCAACTAGAGCTCAAGCTATGGCCAATGAGAGGATGGACAAACTTGAACAAACCTTGAAATCCCTCCAACTTCAGCTTGATAGAATAACTAACCTATTCCCTAAGGGCAAGGAGGAAGCCTGCAAGGAGGCATATATTGGCAATGGACAAAGTGAGGTTGAGTCTAGCCACTCTCCTCACCTCTGGGGCACCCACCAACAATCCCGTCCGTGACCTCCCAAGTTGGATATGCATAAATTTGATGGTTCTCACCCGGCAACATGGATAGCACAAATGGAGCAGTATTTCCATCTGAATAACATCTTAGATAATGAGACTCAGCTTATGGTGGGAAGCATGTACTTTGACACTAAAAGGTGGCAATGGTGGGAATGGCATCAACGTTGCAGTGGAAGTTTTGTGTCTTGGAACGCCTTCAAAAAATCTCTTACAGATTGCTTTGACCAAGAATCTTCTTTTTTGGGTCATCTTACTAAGCTCCGACAGATGGGCACAATGGATGAATATGTAACAGCGTTTGAAGCCTTGGCCTTCTGCACTAGGGGTCTCTCAGATGTGTTCTACACAGAATGTTTTATCAACGGTCTTAAAGAGGCCATAAAAGCCCACGTCCAACTGCACCACCCTCCCACATGGATGGAGGCTTGCAAGGTATCTCGTAACGTGGAATGTGCGTTAGTAGCCCAGTACATTCGCCCAAATTTCCCGCCAAGGGTTGCCCCCCACAGGCTCATAGCACGACTCAAACAATTAAGGTTCAAAGGGTGTCACCTGCAGAAATGGCCGAAAGAAGAAAGCAGGGATTATGTTACTACTGTGATGAAAAATACTCCCCAGGTCACAAATCCAAGGAGCCCAAATTTTTTCAAATTGATGCCACTGATTATAGCTCATCGGAGGAAGATCCACCACTTGAGGAACCTGAGGTGGTAGAAGAGGACAACCAAAAGGACAATGTCCCTGACGAACTAGTTATTTCACTGCATGCTTTGGCAGGGATTTCTTCACCTCAAACTCTCAAAATCAGAGGTTTTATTAAAAATCGCCTAGTATTAGTCTTGATTGATAGTGGAAGTACACACAATTTCATCCATCAAAAAGTTACGGAAACAGTGCCTTGTTTTGTACGAATAGTTTCTAACTTCCCAGTCCAAATTGCGGATGGGGGCACAATGAAATGTGAAGGCTGCTGTGAAAATGTCAAACTTCAAATGGGGGATTATCAGTTGAAGACCCACATGTTTTCAATACACATGGGTGGTTGCGACATTGTCCTTGGGGCTGAATGGCTTCGCACTCTTGGGCCAATCACAATGGATTTCCAGGAATTATATATGAGTTTTAAGCGAAACAACTCCACACATACCCTCCGTGGACTCCAGGCGGGAGCTCCCTCTATCATTAGCTCACATAGGATGGAAAAGTTGCTTAAAAAGGGCCCTCATGGAGTTATAGCTCAATTTAATGCCATCTAGGCAGTCGAAACCAAGTCTCTGCCGATTCATCCTGAGATGCAACAGATTTTTAATAACCATCTGCCGGTCTTTGACAAGCCTCATGAGCTTCCACCCTCGAGAGGGGAACATGATCATAGCATCACCTTGGTTCCTGGGGCCCAACCCCCAAATGTGCTGATCCGGATTTAAACAGGAACGCAACGAATTACAGAGATAACCATATACACAAATATGCAGCGGAAATAATACTTCATTTCATTAATGGAAAATACTGAAATATGCTTACAATCAGAAATGGAAATAAACTAGCTAGGGCGATGGTAGCTATCTCTGAGAAGAGATGTATGGGCTACATGCCTCTGAACTGACTTACAATGAGGCTCGAAGGCCTATTTATTGTTGAGAAAACAATGGAAAACCCTTAACATTCCAAAACCTAACCCTAGGAGATGAAACGCCAAACTGTGGGCCCCGTTTGGGGGTAAGTTGGTACATCAACTTCCTGGGGTCGTAACTTTTGCATATGATCTCTGTTTGACGCGTACAATAGCTCATTAGAAAGATCTATCCGAGCACTACCATTGTTGGAATGGGAAACATCAGTCCATTGCATGGACCCATGTTGCCCCTGGATTCCCCAAAAAACGTCGTTTAGGGCCTCAAAACGGCTCCGGAAGTTCAGGACCCGAAAAACTGCTAAAAATAGTAAGTTGCACTACAATTAGGGAAACTGAAAATGCTGAGAAAGACAATGTGGGGGTCCAGGTGGACTTGGCAGGTGGCCACCAATATCCACCTGGATCACCCGTTCATGTAACGACTCGAGCAAAGGAGTATCCATCGTCCGCTGGGAAGGAGCCCGAGGTTCCCTCAAGTGCTCCTTCGTCCAGCTCTGGTCCCCTCCATATCGAGAGACCGAGTACTGAGACGAAAATCCGACCCCCTCCTAAAGGAGTACCCAGGCGATCTTCTTATAATCAGAATGCTCGTGCTGCCCAGCACTATAGCATCGTAGAGGACTTAGTGCAGGCTCCGTCAGCTATGTCCGCCTTAGAAGTTCTCCAGAGCTGCCCCCCCAGAGGAATTCCCTGCTATCGGCCATCGGTGGCATCAACCCAGCAGATTCAGATCTGATTACCTTCGACCTCAAGAACCATGTTCCTAGACTGCCGCATCAGATCGCTTTCCTCATCCAAGTCGTCATCAATTCCAAAACGATCCATCGTACAGTTATTGATGAGGGCACATCAACTTGCATTATGTCTATTGCTTGTTGGAAAGCGATCGGGTCTCCGACTCTGAGCCAGTCTCCTACGACCTTGAAAGCTTTTGATGGGAGTGAATCTCATCCTTATGGTATTCTTCAACGATTTCCAATCACCTTAGAAGGGAAAACCATGGAAGTAGAAGTTGAGGTCGTTGACGCGAATCTCACATACAACCTCCTTCTGGGCCGGAGTTGGACGTATGCAATGCGTGCTGTGGCTTCATCCCTCTTCTGTGTCATTCGTTTCCCTCACCAAGGGAAAATTGTCACGGTGGACCAGCTTTCCTTCTTCGCTTCCTCTTCTGAGGGAAATGTACCTTTCGTTGAACATACCTCCGTTCCGTTTGAGAGTGTGGGAGCCGGGCTCTTCAAAGAACCCGCACTTATGGGTGTTTTCTCCTTCCCACCTCCCAACCTCGCCTCTATCTCCATGATCTCAATTCGTTATGATCCTTGGACCCTTCCCCCCATCGACCAGATAGAATCATGGGGTGAGGAGATGCTGTTGAGTCCAACCGAACTCAACTACATCGAAATTGTTGCTGCATCGGCCCCTCATGCTGAACCCGCTGCTTTAAGTGGGGCTCTTGACTTAGATGATTTTCCCCCCTGGTTTGGAGAATACACCTTCTCGGATCCGTTAAAGGAAATATTTCCTTCTAACAAGGCCATTATAGAGACTATGTCTCTGGAAGAATATCTGTGGTCCCATATTCACCACCGTTCCTCCTTTCTCCCTACCCTCCGGGAAACACTGCTTTATCTCGAGCGGTTTGCTCCATGTCTCCCTTCACAGCCTCTTCAGACGCCCATCCAGATTTATCATACATCGTCTGAAGGGAATTTAGGGAACATCATGCAAACACAACCCATCGACATCTCTGTTAAGCTAGGGATTGTCGAGAACATTTATATAGGAGTCACTTTCACTCCTGAGGAGATTCAGATATATATCGCACTTTTTCGCGAATTTCGTGATGTTTTTGCATGGTCCTAAAAAGAGATGCCCGGTATCGATACATCCATTGTAGTGCATGAGATACCTACGTAACACGGGGCCAAACCTGTTCGTCAGTGTTAGCGTCCCGTGCACCCCTGTAAGGCGGCAGCTATCAAAGCAGAAGTTGAAAAACTTCTTAAAGCTGGGTTTATTTATCCTATCCCACTGACAGATTGGGTCTCAAATATTGTCCCTGTAGATAAAAAACAGGGTACCATTCGCGTCTGTGTCAATTATCATGACATTAATCGAGCCTGCCCAAAAGATAACTACCCCACACCATTCATTGACCAACTCATTGACGAGTGTGCAAGAAGTGAAATATATTCGTTTATAGACGGCTTCTCTGGTTACAACCAGATTAATATCACCCCCACTGATCAACACAAGATGGCCTTTATCTGTCCGTGGGGCACTTTTGCTTACAAAAATATCCCCTTCGGTCTTAAGAATGTCGGCACCACCTTCCAACGTGCGATGTCTTATGCCTTCCACGATATCCGGCACATTGTACAACCTTACCTGGATGACCTGCCCGGTCATTCAGCCAAGCGCTCAGACCACCCATCGCATCTTCGTGAGATTTTTCTTCGTTGTCGACACTATAACATCTGACTAAACCCGCATAAATGTGTCTTCTGCATCGAATCTGGCCGACTTCTCGGGTTCATCGTCTCCCGAGAGGGCATCCGCTTGGATCCCCTTAAAGTCAAGGCAATCGTGAATCTTCCTCCCCCTGCTACTTTGCAGCAATTGCAGAGCCTGCAGGGTAAAGTTAATTTTCTAAGACAATTCATCCCAAACTATGCCGAAGTGGCAAAGGGTTTCACCCGGTTACTTAAGCGTGACACCCCATTTCGATGGGACGCCATAGCTGAGGAGTCTTTTGCACGTCTCAAAACACTTCTAGTTTCTGCCCCTTTATTGCGGCCTTCAAATTATCATCGTGATTATACGCTATATTTGGCCGTTGTTGACACCACCATCGGTATGGTTTTGGTACAAGATGACGACGATGGCATCAAACATGTTATTTACTACCTTATTCACAATTTATTAGATACGGAAACTTGATATGCTTACGTCGAGAAGTTGGCCCTCGCCGCTGTTTGTGTGGTTCAATGATTCCGTCACTATATTTTGTTGCGTACTACGACGGTGATTGCGTCCAGTCCACCACGGCGGGCAAGGCCTCGAAAGGAAAGAAAAAGGGGAAAGGAAAAAATAAATCCGAGCAACCTAAACAGGAATCCTACAAACCTCCAGCCGAGGAAGGAGCTAAGCGCAAAACCAAGTATCCTTGCCTCATTTGTGAGGAGGATCACTATACTAAGGACTGCCCCAAGCGGTCCGAAGTTAATCGTTTGTTAAAGGGTGCTCCCGGGGTTCCTGTGGTTCTTAAAGAACCTTTTCCCTCTCAGCAAACTCAAATGGTGGCTGATCCATCTTCTTCTCCCTTCGGTTCCCAAGTCTTCATGGCAGGATCTATTCTTGTTCATGTAACGACTCGAGCAAAGGAGTATCTGTCGTCCGCCAGGAAGGAGCTTGAGGTTCCCTCAAGTGCTCCTTCATCCAGCTCTGGTCCCCTCCATATCGAGAGACCGAGTATTGAGACGACAATTCGACCCCCTCCTAAAGGAGTAATTAGGCGATCTTCTTACAATCTGAATGCTCGTGCTACCCAGCACTATAGCATCGTAGAGGACTTAGCGCAGTCTCCGTCGGATATGTCTGCCTTAGAAGTTCTCCAGAGCTACCCCCCCCAGAGGAATTCCCTGTTATCGGCCATCAGTGGCATCGACCCGGCAGATTCGGATCTGATTACCTTCGACCTCGAGAGCCATGTTCCTAGACTGCCTCATCAGATCACTTTCCTCATCCAAGTCATCATCAATTCCAAAACGATCCATCGTACAGTTATTGATGAGGGCACATCAACTTGCATTATGTCTATTGCTTGTTGGAAAGCGATCGGGTCTCTGACTCTGAGCCAGTCTCCTACGACCTTGGAAGCTTTCGATGGGAGAGAATCCCATCCTTATGGTATTCTTCAACGATTGCCAATCACCTTAGAAGGGGAAACCGTGGAAGTAGAAGTTGAGGTCGTTGACACGAATCTCACATACAACCTCCTTCTGGGCCGGAGTTGGACGTATGCCATGCGTGTTGTGGCTTCATCCCTCTTCCATGTCATTCATTTCCCTCACCAAGGGAAAATTGTCACGGTGGACCAGCTTTCCTTATTCGCTTCCTCTTCTGAGGGAAATGTACCTTTCGTTGAACATACCTCCGTTCCGTTTGAGAGTGTGGGAGCCGGGCTCTTCAAAGAACCCGCCCTTATGGGTGTTTTCTCCCTCCCACCTCCCAACCTCGCCTCTATCTCCATGATCTCAGTTCATGCTGATCCTTGGGCCCTTCCCCCCGTCGACCAGATAGAATCGTGGGGTGAGGAGATTCCGTTGAGTCCAGCCGAACTCAACTACATCGAAATTGTTTCTGCATCGGCCCCTCATGCTGAACCCGCTGCTTCAAGTGGGGCTCTTGACTCAGATGATTTTCCCCCCTGGTTTGGAGAATACACCTCTTTGGATCCGTTAAAGGAAATATTTCCTTCCGACGAGGCCATTATAGAGACTATGTCTCTTGAAGAATGTCTATGGTCCCATCTTCACCACCGTTCCTCCTTTCTCCCTACCCTCCAGGAAACACTACTTTGTCTCGAGCGGTTTGCTCCATGTCTCCATTCATGGCCTCTTCAGATGCCCATCCAGATTTATCATACAACGTCTGAAGGGAATTTAGGGAACGTCACGCAGACACAACCCATCGACATCTATGTTAAGCCAGGGATTTTCGAGAACATTTATATAGGAGTCACTTGCACTCCTGAGGAGATTTAGATATATATCGCACTTTTCCACGAATTTCGTGATGTTTTTGCATGGTCCTACGAAGAGATGCCTGGTATCGATACATCCAGTGTAGTGCATGAGATGCCTACGTATCCCGGGTCCAAACCTGTTCGTCAGTGTTTGCATCCCGTGCACCCCCGTAAGGCGACAGCTATCAAAGCAGAAGTTGAAAAACTTCTTAAAGCTGGGTTTATTTATCCTATCCCACTGACAGATTGGGTCTCAAATATTGTCCCTGTAGATAAAAAACAGGGTACCATTCGCGTCTGTGTCGATTATCGTGACATTAATCGAGCCTGCCCAAAAGATAACTACCCCACACCATTCATTGACCAACTCATTGACGAGTGGGCGGATAGTGAAATATATTCGTTTACAGACGGCTTCTCTGGTTACAACCAGATTAATATCGCCCCCGTTGATGAACACAAGATGGCCTTTATCTGTCCGTGGGGCACTTTTGCTTACAAAAATCTCCCCTTCGGTCTTAAGAATGTCGGTGCCACCTTCCAGCGTGCGATGTCTTATGCCTTCCACGATATCTGGCACATCGTACAGCCTTACCTGGATGACCTGCCCGCTCATTCAGCCAAGCTCTCAGACCACCCATCGCATCTTCGTGAGATTTTTCTTCGCTGTCGACACTATAACATCCGACTAAACCCGCATAAATGTGTCTTCTGCGTCGAATCTGACCAACTTCTTGGTTTCATCGTCTCCCGAGAGCGCATCTTCTTGGATCCCCTTAAAGTCGAGGCAATCGTGAATCTTCCTGCCCCTGCTACTTTGCGGCAATTGCAGAGCCTGCAGGGTAAAGTTAATTTTCTAAGACGATTCATCCCAAACTATGTCGAAGTGGCAAAGGGTTTCACCCGGTTACTTAAGCGTGACACCCCATTTCGATGGGACGCCATAGCCGAGGAGTCTTTTGCACGTCTCAAAACTCTTCTAGTTTATGCCCCTTTGTTGCGGCCTCCAAATTATCATCGTGATTATATGCTATATTTGGCCACTGCTGACACCACCATCGGTATGGTTTTGGTACAAGATGACGACGATGGCATCGAACATGTTATTTACTACCTTAGTCGCAATTTATTAGATACGGAAACTCGATATGCTTACGTCGAGAAGTTGGCCCTCACCACTGTTTGTTCGGTTCAATGATTCCATCACTATATTTGGTTGCGTACTACAACAGTGATCTCCGATTGCAACCCCATGACTTATATTCGCTCACAAAAATTGCTGGGGGGAAAATACTCAAAGTGGATCGTCATCCTCCAAGAGTTTGACTTGGAATTTACTGCTGCCAAGTCCAAGAAATCACTCGTCTTCGCCAAAATTTTGTGTTCTTTGCCATCCGCCACTACCTCCTCTCAGATAGAGGATTCTATTCCAGACGAAACTCTTTTCCTTATCAGCACCCTCGATCCTTGGTACAGGGACATCATTGTCTACTTGCAGACATCCTCTTTCCATCCCGAGACCTCGAAGGACGCTCGTCGACTGATTCGACACTAATCCCAACCATATCGCATTGTTGGGGACACTCTGTACCGTCTCGGTGTTGATTTGGTTCTTCGCCGATGCTTAACCTTCGAAGAAGCCGAGAGAGTCCTAAATGACTGCCACTCCGGTGCTTGTGGCGGTCACATGTCTGGATATGCCACTGCACAGAAAATCCTCCATGCTGGCTATTTCTGGCCTTCCATTTTCAAGGATTGTATTCTTTTCGTCCTTTCCTGTCATGAATGCCAGATTTACCAACGGAAGATGCGTGCACCCCCTGCCTTGTTGCACCCCGTTGTAACCGTCGGCCCCTTTGCCAAATGGGGCATCGATTATGTGACCTGTAACCCTTGCTCGGCCAGGGGGCATGGATACATCATTGTTGTTGTAGATTACTTTAGGAAATGGGCCGAGGCGATGCCTACATTGTCAGAAGACGGTCATACCGCCACATAGTTTCTGTTTAATCATGTTATTTCACGGTTCGGAGTTCCACAAGCCATCGTCACTGATCACGGAAAACATTTTCGTAATCATATGATGGCCGAGTTAACAACCCAACTAGGTCTTAGGCATGATAGTTCGACTCTGTACTATCCTCAGGCAAACGGTCAAGTGGAAGCCGTGAACAAGGTCTTGGTCATGATGCTTCAAAGAACTGTTGGCATGCACAAGTCTAGTTGGCATCTGATGTTGTTCTCCGCTTTGTGGGCCTACCGTACCTCCGTGAAGGACGCCACCGGTTTCACTCCTTTTCAGTTAGTTTATGGACTGGAGGCGACCCTTCCCATTGAGTGTGAGATTCCTTCACTGAAATTAGCCGTCGATTTACTCCCTGATACTACTCTTGTAGAAGAGCGGCTTCTTTACTTGGAACGGCTGGATGAGACACATCATCTAGCCTCCCTAGCTATTGAATCTCAAAAGAAGCGAGTGGAAACTCACTTCGATAACACTGTTAATCCCCGCTCTTTCATCGAGGGAGATCTAGTACTACTTTACGATCAAGCTAACGATAAGCTGGGAGCAGGAAAACTCGAGCCGATGTGGCATGGGCCCTATATTGTGATTTTTAAAAAAAAAAAAGGTGCCTATGAGCTTATATATTATGAAGGTAATCCTCTGGACAGGCCCCGAAATGGGCTTTATCTTAAGAAATATTACGCCTAAGTCCAGGAACTCTCTCTTTCTGTACATACGTATGCTTTTAGTAGTGTGTTGTGTGTGCGTGTTTATTTAGTTTCTATGTCAGTGTGTGAGCGTGATTGCCGCTTATTGTGTCTTTTGCTTCTTGAACAGATGTCTGGATCGCCTTACGTTGGTTTCGCTGATGGTGCTTCCCGCAATACTCGCAATCTGTCATCTGCGGCATGGGTGATCTACGATCCTCATGGTGAGTTAGTAGATATTCAAGGGGTGTGTCTGGGTTGTACAACAAACAATGTGGCTGAATATAGTGCTGTAATTGAATTATTGGCCGAGGCAATTAACCTCGGGATCCGCACATTGGTTGTAAACTTAGACTCTCAACTTGTAGTCCACTAGCTTAACGGGTGATATTCTGTCAAAGATCATCGCATTCTAAGGTTGTTTTTACGTGTTAAGTTATTGGAAAGAGATTTTGATTACATTACTTATCAACACATTCCAAGGAGACTTAATGCAGTAACCAATGCATTAGCTAACTATGTATTGGACAGACATTTACGTAATATATCAACATGATACAAGAAGCATAAAATACAATAAACCATAACACCATGTATATATATATATATTATATAAAATATATAATATATATATATAATATATATATATTATATATATATAATATATATATATAATATATCGTGTGGCACACTGAGGCGCTCAAAAAATAAAGTTACATGCCTGGATAGAGTCTGTGTTCTCCGTACATCTGAGGCACATGTCTCTCAAAAAATATGTAGAAAAGAAAACCTAGGAGTCTAAGCACGGTGGTGCTCATGATAGCACATCACCGCTCGCACCAATCGTCTCAGCAGACGATGGACGTGAGTCAGAACCCCTACTGTGTGCCTCTGATATGCGAAGGGCACATCCGCCAATCTGGCATAACCGGGAATCCCTTGGGCAAGCCCCTCAAGATTCTGTATCAGCTCCTCCCCCACGATGCCCCCCGCCTGAGGGTCGGCTGCAGGTTGGCCTCTCCACGCTGTAGGGGATAGGCCGGCTGGTCGCTCTGGGCCCACATCTGCATATACATACAATCATCATTAGAACAAGCATGTATTAAAAAATACAAAAAAAATGGAAAACATCAAAATCAAGGAGTTCATACCTAACTCCTCCTCCTATTCCTCCCCCTCTAGTAGTGGAAGGTCTGGGTCCCCCATGAAACTGGTTCCTGCATAAGGCCAATCCTGGATCATGATCAGCTGTCGACAGAGCTATATGAAGAACTCGGGTTGCCATGACATCTCCTGGCCTCCTCCTCCTTTGGGCATCAGTGCTGCCCAGTGAGCCATTCTAGGCTCTTGTGGCAATGGATCTACCACCACAGCTCTCTGGATCTGGAAGAGTGGTATTCGCTCCAGGAAGAATGATATAATGATCGAACCATATGCGAACTATTTCGTATCCGCATGCTTGCAATTTGTGAGTTGCCTCTTGATATTAGTAGTCACAGCTACAGCCCAGTTAAAGATGGTCAGACTGAGGCATTCAGTCGCGAGTATCAGGTGGTTCTTGCTGGCCTCGTGGGGCGCTTGTACCCCAGCTGCACGTGTGATGGTGAAGAGAATGGCCTTCAGAGTCAAATCACGGATGGTGTTGATTGCCACCTTAGCACTCTACTTCCCAAATTGTGCTTCCAGGCACACTCGAGCTTTTACTTCACCAACCTTCTCCCTGAAAGGTCTACTGCTAGTCAAAATAGGAACTGCCCCTCTCCATGACAGTCCAATGATGAAGTATAGATCAGAGACCTCAAGCTCTAAGATCTGTTTCCGTAGATGAAACACTTGGTCATCCACGTCCCAAGCATCAATGATAAACTGGAGCAACTCAGGTTGCAACCACATGTATGATGTAATGAAGAACTTTTTAAGGCCACAATCCCTCAGGGCATTCATGCACCCCTCATCCTCAATTGCCGGAGCATCCATAATCTCATGTTCTCTTTCTTTCCATTCTACTACCATTTTGACTTGTTTCCTGCACCCACAAGGACAAATTCACCTTCATTAGAACGTTGGAAAAATTATAATCCAGGAGAATTTCAAATTGAATGGGTAAATTTAAGAGAAAATTTGGGTCGCGCGGTTAACGCGAATATTTTTAAAATAGTCGCGCTAAGGGCGTGGCGCCCTTGGGTATTTCACCCCATTAGCGCGGGTCCGTGCCGGATACCCGTGCCAATGGGGCATAGCCCTAAATTTGAAACTCCCCCTTGCAGGGGCTCAATCAGGAACCAAATGCATCAAAAATAGTATAAAAATGGAGCTGAGGGAAGTGCCTCTTACCTTGAGCTGATGAGATCGCGAATGGTTGCACGGATTGGCTGTATTCGCCGCCTAAAGTTTGCTTCCCAAACAGACCCTTTTCACTCTTCAAGAGGTAAATAGTAAAAGTAATTCTATTTTTACATTTTCACCCTATTTATAAGCTTTTTAACTCATTTTTTGGGTTCAGAAAGGTTATTTTTGAGTATTTTAATATATTTTTGGTCGAAAATGGGTTTTACGTTTGCTTCTTGTGCAACGACAGGTCTTGTACGCAACTTTGATGGTGAAACGAGTTGTATTTTATACTTTTTCAGACTCGGGAAATACACAAAAAAGTCACTATGGAGTCATCTTTTAGCTCTTTTCTGACTCGCTAAACGTGAAAAGATTGCCGAGTTATTCCTCTTGACTCGTTAAACTTAAATAAGAGGCAGTCGTTTTTAAACTCTTTTTCCGACCGTATAAAGAATGAAAAAATTGTCGGGCCTTTGTTGTTTCAGGTTCGTTAATGTGAATGAAACGATGTGATATCGATCGCTTTTTTACTTTTTCGGGTCAATGTCACTACTCACGAAAAGTACTCCTCGGTCGTAATGGTCGAGGGGTTCTTTCGAGCATAGTTTTATACTTTTTCGGGCTCGAGAGACACAACTTTACGAAAAAGGACACCCCTGGAGTTTTCTTTTTGTTGTCTTTTAAAACTCTCTAAACATGAAAAGACGTCGAGTTTTTCCTTTGTCAGACTCGTTCAAACTTTAATGACATCGGGTTTTGTCGTAATGACACCATTCAAGCATATGTTATCCCCGTCAAGCTTGCCATCCAAAAATAACCAGGGTACTCACCAAAAATGGTGGGGGAATAAAGGAATCATAATCGTCGTCATCGGCAGTATGTTGCTCTTGAACATGGCACTTTCTGCATTCGTGTCTGGGTGGGGACATCTCATCTCGCTTCACATTTTCCTCCACAGGTTTGGGTTATCTTATTTGACCATTCATCTACTCATCGTCTTGTCATCATGACCCCTGATCATTTGACCTCAAATACTGCCAAATCCATCATTGTGTCGCCGATATGTTCAAGAGAAGTTGACCTCTGTAGAATGATCAACCTCCCTTCGATATCTCACACAAAACATATTGTCTCTTTCTGTCTCGTGTCAATGATGTGGGAAACATTATGGCCCACCTTCGATCAAGATCACCTCCTGTCAACTTCAGCTCATTATCCAGGAAGGTGACCTAGAGACTCCCTTCAGGTATCTTGGAGCCTGCATGCCTCAATGGCAGGTTCTTCGTGTTCGACGTGAGGTTTTCATCATTCGCCTCCGATCGAATGATTCTACGGGTGTTTGACACCGGCTCATTGATTCACACGCTGTGGATTGTACCTATAGTACCTTGAGGACCATCGTCATTATTGGTGGTACCTCTCGCGTCTGTTAACAGTTTTCATCATTGACTGGTAATCAGACGATGTTCATGCATGTTCGACTTCGACTCCTATATTCACATGCTTGAACTTGTACTGTGTTCGGGTCGTGTTGGAGCGCAAGACCCCAGATTATGCATATTAGAATCCGTGCTGCGTTTTGTGGATTATTATAATCATTACATGACTCATTTATTGGATGGCTGCGACCATACCCGAGTCCATTAATAGATCCTCATCGGATGGTTGTGTTCATACCTAGGATCCAGTTATATATACTCTGTTATGGATGGTTGCGCCCATACCACATATATCATGTACTTGAGATATCAGTTGTACTTCTTTTCGCAGGTTCTCCCGCGACAGTGTTTTCAGTCATGCATGTTCTTGTAAAGCACTTCACCCCTCTCTCTCTCGGGCCTCATGCTTTAGGGGGCATCTGTTACACAGTAATTTGTCACCGTTTGTCACCGTCCCTGTTACCCCTCTCCTGCAC
>APFE031583106.1:0-38031 GCA_000404065.3 Pinus taeda | reverse complement strand
AATCAGTATTATCACATTAATAAAACTTTTCATTTCCAAACTCTGATTCATATATGCTACTTCCACAAATTCTTATGATTAAGCTAATTGATCTTCAATGAGTGCATTAGGACATTATCAACCATATTATCAGTTAACAGATGCAGTAACATAGAATAGATCATCACACATAAGGCACACACATGAACACCATGATATAAGGTGGAAACCCAATGTGGGTGAAAACCACCTGCTGCAACTCGTTTCTTTCTTCTTTAATGAGAAACTTCTTTTACAATATACTGGTGCAGTCCTTTACCAGTATGCAAGCTACAACCTGCAGAGGGCTACAACCCTCTCTCGTTTTCCAACTACTTCTGGAAGGGAGCTACAACCCCCTCAGCTCTTGTACTAGCTGATCCATTTACTAGTACGTAGGTGCTGACCCTACAATCTTCACCTCCAGGTACCACGTTTCATCAATTTTCACACTGGATACACTGAAGCACAACACATAATCTGAAAGGGCCACAATTCATCCAATTTTCATACTGGACTCAATAACCATATGAAGCTCATAATCAAACAACCTTCTGAATCACCCAATCACTAGATCAATACATATACAATGAGAGTCATCAACCAGATCTAGTTCATCATATCACATAAAGATATAATCAATCACTTTTCAGACTGCTGTTACCAGAACATGATATCAGACATCAGACTTCAAAACCCAGATCTCAGTAATGATAGACATGTACAGCAAAATAGATCTCAAGAGAGGTACGCAGCTTCACCCATATAACAGTTGCGTATAAGTACGCACTGTATGCAACTGATTCCCTGCGTACGTGCGCACTGCACCTCACAGACTCCCTGCGTATGTGCGCTCTGATTCCAATCAACTGCCTGCGCCCCTCCGCAACTTCAGCGCTTCTGATCCTGCGTATCTGCGCACCTGCAATGCTTCTGTGCCTGCGTATCTCCGCTCTTTTCTTTCACTGGACCTGCGTACCTCCGGGTATAGATGATTTCGAGACTTCAAGAACAACCCAGACAGTCAGATCTACAGATCTGAACATGCGCCGAAGAGATCTCAATCTATCAGTAGATTCGCCTTATTTAGATCTAGACATCTCTCATAACCCATCACTAGAACTTCAGATCTAGCTTCTTAAGATATTCAACCCAAAAACACACCTATAAGCCAAATGATCTCCTCTTCTTTATATAGGTAAGCTTTTCCTTAAATCAAGGATCATGGGGCTCAATAATAATAATAAAATAATCAATACCACGGACCAAAACCATGATAACTCAATACCGACGGCTAAATACCATGAGAGAACCCCATGTGTGGGCGCTTAACTGTCTTGAACTGTGCGCACTAGGGGTACGCACCCCATGAACTGGATAACTGCGGGTATGTACGCACTTTATGTAACACTGGCCTGTGTGTACGCACCTTATGTAAGGTGTACCTGCATACCTCTTATTTTCTCCAATATTTGATAGCTGATCATCAATCTCTACTACTGTCCTGTTGTATAGTGATCCATCACCTGAATAGGTTGCCATCAAGGACAACACTTTAGCCATAATGCCAACAATTTTAGCATCAAACTTGTTTTAGGGTCTTTGTTAGGCTTATTATTAGTCCTAATCCTCATATAAATAGAGGATAGGCTCATTGTTTGGATCATCATCACTTGTGACTTATTTTGGCCCTCTTAGAGATTTTCAACCTTGTTTTCTTGTGGAGATGTGACTTTATAGTGTATTTTTCTACTTGGAGCTATTTCGTTGGTCTCGAAGATGTCATTTTGGAGCAATAAAGGCTTGTTCATGCATTCTATCTTGTAAGTGTACCTTGGATTTGATAAAAAAAATTTGTGTGTCTAATATATGGAATGGTTGATTATCTAGGGTTTCTAATTTGCTAGTTATTGTTGAAAATCATTGTATTGAATCTAGATGATAGCATTGTATGCATTACTCACTCATAGAATGTGAATGGCAATCCCATTGGTGAATCTTTAAACTAGCTCTCCCAATTGACTTTGCTCCCTCACAAAAGTGATAGCTAGGGTTTTGAAACCTAGGGTTTTATTATTCCCTTACTCCTTGCCAAAATTTAGCATATTTTACACTCCCATAGACTCCATCATCCCAAGGGCTAGACCCTAGCCTTGGTAACTTTGTTGATCACCTACAAAACTTCACTTAAATCACATTATGTCTCTCTAAATCTGATTTTTGACCCCTTGAGGATAAGTCGCTAGCTAGGGCTAGGGCATGAAATTTTACTAGGGTTGAAGACTTTGACTTGTGGAAGGATTCAACATTGGAAGGAGTGTTGGTTGCATCAAAATTAGCCCCTTGTAGTAGCTAATCTATCCATTTCAAAGCTAAATCCTTTATGTCCTAGGTAGATCTTGCTCTAGAAAAACCCTAGTTTGCCCTTCTCATTCCTTAATTTGAAGGTATTGATTGTTTGGAAGCTTTTTCTTGGCCTTGTGACTCTAGGTTGATCCTTTTGGCTTGCTATTTCTCAAGCTCTATATCATTTGTACCTTGAATAGGCCTCATTAGAGGAAGCGAATTGCCCCATCATGCTTGATGAGCCTTGTTCTTAGGAAGAGTTGTCCTCTGCAAACCTATCTTGTCACCTTATCCCTTGGATTTAACATCTCTCATGGATGACCTAATAAGGGGAAGCCTCCCTAGTGGTGAAAGTACATAAACGAGCATGAGGTAGTGGCTATGGTGACAGTGGGCCACACCTCATTGTTGTCCCTTGGTCTAGTTTTTGCCTTGTGAGGGGTGAAAGTACATAAACGAGCATGAGGTAGTGGCTATGGTGACAGTGGGCCACACCTCATTGTTGTCCCTTGGTCTAGTTTTTGCCTTGTGAGCCCCCCTCACAAGGCCTGCTAGATTTTGAGGCAATGCCTTTGGTGTCGTTGCCCGAGAGTATATTAGTCAACCTCTTGGTGGGTTTAAACTTTAAAGATTAAACTTCACCTTTCTTTGAAGAGAAAAATTCATAATGAAAATCTGGATTCTCTTCTAGTGACCCCAACAGAACTTGACCATGGAACTTGGAAGTAGCTACTTAAACCCCCTTAACTTATCATCGAAGAAATGGTGAGTCTCCCGGCATTCCTTTTATGGATAGGGTAAGCTGTGTCCACTATCCCCCTGAGGTGGCATTGAAGGTGAATATTTGAGGGCATTTAATTCCCCTCAAATGACGTTTGATAACTTTTCGAGAATTGACCAATCCTTTTGCGTCCATGATCATCATTCCCTACAACTTTGCAATTGGATATGTCCTTTGGAAATATACCATCACTTTTGTTCTTATTAGGGTTTGTAAACTTGTGTTTCTTATCCTTATTACAAGTGTTTTTTATGCCTGCCTTTTGACTTTTATAATTTATCTTTTTTATTTAGCATTACAATGTATTTTGAGAATTATCTGAAGGATTAAAATGCATTGCTGTTGAAGAGCATGTCAAATTAAGTTTTGAGAAGTGCATCCCTATCTAACACTGATATATTATAGAACAAACTGTTCAAAGATCATTAAAGTATAAACTAGTTTGCACTTTTCTTTTCTAACTTCAGTGATTTGTCGAAACATGATTTTGATCTCTATTTTCTTGAACATTTTGATGCTTTAAAGCTTATTCGTGTTATTTGTTCAGACATATCTTTGACTGCTTGACTGTTTGACTGTTGTGTATGTCTTATTTTAAACTTTCCTTAAAAGCTCTGTGGCATTCTGAAATTTTAGGAAACACTCCTGATGTCTGTGAATCATGATTTAGTCAAAACCATTTATTTATAGACCAAATTTCTGTTGTGTTATTATTTTCTTCTGTTTGGCAATTTATAGAAGATTCTCTAGAGTATTCTGGAATCTGAACATGATTTTGATGTATTGGGGTTTTTCCAGACAGGTCTCACCTGTAGAAAATCTTCTGGTAAATTCAAACCTTGTATTCATTTGGGTTGTTTTGAATTCTCTTTTGTATGACCAACATGCTAGAAAATTCACTGGCATGAAATATTCACACTTTCTTTAACCATTTCTCCAACTATTTGCTATTTAAATTTTCATTTTCTTTTAAATAAGAAATGAAAGTTTCTTTATTTGCGCATGCAGTGGAAGTGTCCTATGTGCAAGGAGAATTATTCAATGGACAGCATCATTAATTTTGTAAGTAATTTGTTGCAATATTTTGATGGGAACAGGATGATAAAGGGAACATCAAATTTATGCTAATTCCTAACATGTCAAAACTTTATGATTATCTAATATGGCAGATGAAAAACTACTCTAAGGACGTAACTGAAGTTGAGGTGAAACCAGATGCTTCTTGGTATCCAAAGGTTGAAGATTATGCCAGTCTCCGTGAGCATTGGCATCAGCCAGATAGATCAATGATTATTTCAATTGGAAAAATTACACATCAACAGGGAAACTTGAACCAAGTTAAATGTGAGAGTATTGCCTTTAAAAATTGGAATAAAGAAGAATTGAGATGGTACCCAAAGCTCGAAGGTTATGCCAGGCTCCATGAGCATTGGCATCGACCAGATAGATCAATCATTATTTCAATTGGAAAAATTACACATCAACAGGGAAACTTGAACCAGGTTAAATGTGAGGGTATATTTGAAAGTCAGTTGCCTTTAAAAATTGGAATAAAGAGGAATTGAGATAGTTATTTGGGATTAGGTGGTGCTATCTTATCATCTACTGCAAATACTATGCCATGGATGGAAGAAGGGGAATATAAAAATCGTGCGAGCCATCAGCTACAGTGCGACTGATACAAATGGAGATGATGAAGATCCAAGTATTAATCAAGAAGGAAGTGAGGACCTTGTCAGGGAATATAAAAACTGTGCCAGCCATCAACTACAGTGCAAATGATACAAATGGAGATGATGAAGATCCAAGTATCAATCAGGAAGAAAGTGGAAGTGAGAACCTCGACTTTTCAACAAATAATGATGCCAGGTTTTGACTCTTCATTCTTGGGATGTAATCAGACTTTACAGAGAATTTCCAAGCATGTTTGTTCTGAACTCCAAAAGGACTCTGAACTAATAGTTCTAAGTGATTCAGAGGAAGAGAATGCAAATGATGTAAACATTGGTTAATCTATTGTTTCAGTTTTTGCTATTTCGGATACTTTGTGTCAAGGTGTAGAGTACCATTGAATTCCTATGAAGGTTTGCAGGAGGAATCACAGTTTGATTGCATTGGTATTACCTAAACCTTCATTCATCCGCACTTATTGGATCCTTTTCTGAAGTAATTTTGCTCCAGCATAGCATCAACGCCCCACTTGGTTATATTGGTGCTAATGGTGGTGAGTTCAATTTGTCAAATTGGTACCCGTGCCCTCAGAATGTAGCATTTCATTTCTTTGGTACAAATCCAGATGTTTCAGGTACCTCAGTGTGCATATGTGGCACTTCTGACTCTTGTCAATATGTATGGTTTATTGGCTTCACAGCTGTAGGAGAACACAAGGGTGGGACCAACAATCCCTGACAACAGCCGTTCGTTAGATTCTTCCCTGTGTTCCTTAAGTACAGAATGGAATGGTGATTTGAAAGATGGCCCTATACACTTCTTCCATGTTCAAGCACAGCCTGCACAAGCATATGTTCAAACTGATTATGGAGACCTGTAATCACATGTGATGATGTACATACTAATTGGATTTCACTCAGTTTATGTAGCAGTAACAACTTGGGTAAGCCAAGTTTTAAGGAACCTGCTGCAGGAACACAGTGTAGACAATATCGTCTGCACCTGGGGAGATGGACTCCACTCATTAGCTATAGGTATACAAGGTCAAGACATTGTATCTTCTATTCCTGAGTCGATCAAAGTAGACTGGAAAACTGCTTCCTGATTAACAGTGTGCAGCATCTATACCATCGAATGTTAGTGATAATAGAACTGATTAACCAAGGTTCTGATAACCCATTACGTCATCAATTTGTCAGATCAATTCGGCCTCGATTTTAAGTTTCTGTGGATTCAGATTCTAATTAGGTTGCAGCATTCAGCATCAACTCTGTCGCTGGTCTTGCATGCCCATCGAGGATTATGAGACCAGGATTTTATTTTATGATTTACGTAGAAAAATCACCCTTTCCTATGGTGTTTGTGTGCAAGGGATAACCCAGTTTTAATGCAGTAGCAGGTGCTTAAGAACTTTTGTAGTAATGGATGTAAGCCTAATGATGCCTAATGTATGACAGACTTGATGCTGCAATGATGATGTTTTTTCTTGGTGAGTTTTGGCAAAGATGATGTTTAGATGTCTCTACGAGCATTGTGGAGAGGCATCAGAAAATTCCTATTGTGCTTTGCTTAACTTCATAATGGAAGCATATTTTTATCATGACAAATAATTTCCCTACGCACTGGACTTTGAACACAAAACCAACTCTCAACAAATATGAAGGGGCCTTAATTGTGTTTTGTTTTCTTATTATTCTCGCATGATGGATAAATCTGGAAAAGCTTATTGCCTCCGGAGGAGATGTTATCCTGTAAGGTACTTTAAACAAATTTACAAATTTAAATATATATATAGAACATTTAATAAACTTGTCAACACCTCATTCCAGCTATAAAACTTGTCGACACCGCATTCATTTTTTTCAAAAACATTAGATTTGATTTTATCTATAATATAAAAAATCATATAAGGTCATTTGCCAAAACCTGAAATCACAATCAAATGTTGCATGAAATTGGAATAGTTACAAAACTAAAATATTGCCTACAAACATTAAGTAAATTGACATCATGGTTAAATGTGTTTGTGTGAGATAAGTTTTATCAAAGTGAAAAGTAATTAGTAATATATATGTATATATAAATTAATCAAATTAATATGATAGTTAAAAATATTTTTATGTGAATTAAATTTTCTTAAAGTAAAATCAATTAGTATTTCTGAAATATAAATCATGTTATTTGATATGATAGTTAAAATGCTCTCGTGTGAGGTAAAATAAAATGTATCCAAGTAAAAATTAATTGGTATCTCATATATATGAATTATGAAAATTATAAATGTTTTTGTCTAAGTTAAAAGCAAATGTTTAATGATAATAATATTTTAAAAGGAAAACAATGCTTCAATAAATTGTGTAAATAGATGTTATTGTTAAAATGTATTTGTGTGAGATTTTTTCTATCAAAGTAAGAAATAATGAATATTTAAGAGATATAAAAAATTAAGATCATTGTTATAAATATGAGTGTATAATATGGGTGCATAATTTAATTAAACTCAAATTATTCAAATTTGTAAACTATAATCCATTATAAGAAAAGAGGAAAACTAATGAAGAATAATTTAAATGTAAAACAAATTTAAGTTATTTTAGATAATTGAAACCAACCTAGATCCATCTTAAACATGGATTTATAAGTGTTGAGAGGATCAAATCTCTCCAGGTGAAAGCCTCTTTTTGAGTGCAAATCTCTGGAGTGCAAAACTTTAGGAAATGTCATCTCTCGAGGTGGAAACCTCTTTTTGAGTGCAAATCTCTGGAGTGCAAAACTTGAGGAAATGTTCGCACCTCGAGAGATTTCATCTCTCTTGGCACTTGATAGAGCTAGATTTAAAATGGATCTAGGTTGGTAAATAATCAAAACCAATTGCAATATCAAACAAATCTAGTGTAACCAATTCCAATATCAAACAAATCTAGTGTAATACTCTAGCTTGAAGGGGCCCTATAGGAAATGGGTCTTACAACCAAGTTTTATAGAGCACTTATTTCATCAACAAGCTCAATATGTCAATACACACAACATCCAGATGTATCATAATTATTCTTGAGGTTGATATTAGTTATACCATCAGGGAATCCACCCATTGAAAGCCTTGAAATAGACCAAAGAAGCAGAACTAGTTGAGGATTGGTGAGAAGAAAAACAACATCCCAACTATAAGCTCAATAACATAAATTGTGTTAAGCCAAATAAATCATTCAATGAAGATGCTTTTTGGGACAAAATTGTGCACAAAATTCCTTTGCACTTAGTCAATTTGAAGAAAATTGGGTTGTTTGATGATGTTGTAAAGTGGCTGGCACATTCCAAATGTTTATAGGTTAATACCAGTACATAGTTTGTCTATGTATCAATAATTTGTCCAAAGTGTACTTTCCTTTCAACTCATATATAAATCAAATTTCCATACAATAGTATAATCACAGAATCTAAAATTTTCCATGGATTATTCCTCTAGAAACAAAGGCAACACTAGGAATACAAATGGTCCTCTTAATTAGCGAAGCCAATATATATGTAATTGGAAGGTGTGATTTTATTTCATTCTTCAAATACTGGTTTCTTTTTATTTCTTTCTCCATATATTGTTTGTCTTGGCAGAGGTCTTAAAATGTGTTATACGTAAGTTTGTTGTTGCAAAACCTAAGTTTTCTTCTCCTCCTACACCATGATAAATGTGCAATAGTTTCCCTTGTAAAGACAAACACAACCCAGATAGAAGTTTAGCGATCTACATGGATTTAACATCTGGTTAATATAACAACCTCATCCCACGTCTACCCAAGTAACCACCCAACCAGGGTAAATATGCGATGAGAGGCCACTATGATGGGATTCAACCTCCTATGTCACCTTAAGGAAGTGGAATCGATGGAAACATGCCACATACACCTTCCACATCAACAAAAAAACTCCCAGGAGCCATCCCAACCACTCAGGTAACCCGCCCTTGAGACCAACTGAAGTTTTTGTGCATCAAACTTCTAGACACTCCCTTGATATGGACAAGGGTGCATCTGGGAGGCTCTAGAAGCTCCCACAACAAGGGCAAGGGAGCTTCCAGGGACTTTTTTCTCCAGTGCTGTGCTTGCGACTCTGAGATTTGTGCCACTTTTCAGGGCCAGAGCTTAGGTCATTGCCCAAAACTCAATGTCACCTTTATAAATGAAATTTCACAGCAGAACAAAGATACATATGCAAAAACATCAACAAGGACTAGACTGGACTCTTACTAGCCATGACATGCATTTCATCAAACATATCACAAATATGAAATCTACAGGTTTTAACAACAGAGTTGAGCATAGGAGTATCATACTTATATGAGATTTGCTATGAGGCATTGTTTCCTTATCACATTAATTGCATTATCATCTATTAGGACATAGATACATTATTCATTCATTTACAAGTAAAAACATGATGAGAGCCATATATAGCCATTGTCATAATTCATATTCATAACCAGTATAATAACAACAGAAATACCAAGGAAACAACAACCATATAATCCACATATAAACCATTATAATACTCATGAATTAACACGAAGAAATAACCTATTATTAATGATGCAAAGGCTAACCAGGTTTGGTACTTCCACGGACCACTTGACCGTAGATATGGTTGAGCCAAATCTCTCTTTAGCCAGTCACCTTCTTGCCATATTCCAAGCATGAATGTGGGATCTCATGGAACAATCCATCAAAACCGAACTAGGGCTTCCAGAGGCCAAACCACCTCAACCCATCAAACAATGATTCCACTTCATGGTCGGACATCACAAACCATCATCAAATTGGTCTCTACCCAAGCCTTCTAGGGTTCTAGAGTGTTTTTTCCAACTAAGGCTTCCAGGACCAATAACTAAACCCATAGCTGATGTCGGGCTTCCAAACCGTTTGTCCAACCAGAGCTTCCAGGACTTGTAACTCAACCCACCAAGGGCTTCCAGAGCGTTTGTCCAACCAAGGCTTCTAGGACTAGTAACTCTACCTAATATGTTACAAGGCTTCCAGAGCGTTTGTCCAACCAAGGCTTCTAGGAACTAGTAACTCAACCCAAGCTAAATGAAACATGAGAACCAACCAGGAAAACAAAGAAATGAACCCACAACACCTTGGTTATCTAGGAAATGGCAAGGTTAGAAAAATCCACTGTCAATTCAGGCAATCCTCCATGCCAATGACAGATCATGACCAATAAACCACATGCATGTGCCATGCATGTCAAACTAGTGAGGAAACCATACATGCAACTCAGTGTCTACAAGAAAACCCCGTTGTAGCTGCTGATTTCGATGTCCTCTCGCACTTTCCTCCTCTTCCTTTGCCTTCTTTCTCCAAGAATATAAGTATGGCACACTCTCCAAGAGTGCTCCAAGGAAACTCTAAGTGTCCAAGAGTATGAGAGAGAATAAAATGAGAGGTCAAAAACTGAACTCACAAAAGGCTCACACTGACCAAGCTTGAGTAAAAGCTTACCAACTGATCCTTTGAAGCATTTTTATCAATGAGGCCTCTATTTTCTTCATTTTCCATTATTTTCCTCCAATTTCCTCATCACATGCAATTTGTGACCTTTCACCTTCCTTTTCTCGTAATTTCCTTTATTTTCATAAATAAAATGGCAATAAATGCCTCATGTCTTTCCAAAGCCTTTGCCAATTTCCTTAGCCATAATAAACCGAAGCGACACCCCACTAGTATTTTTGCCCAATATTCATCTTGGAATACATGTCCCATGATGTTGGTCTTATATTTTTATATTTACATGGATTTTTTTAACTAGTGTTGTTACATAATCGTCCCCTGTGGGGGAACACCATCCTTGGTGTTCAATGACACCTATAACCAGAAAGACTGCTGAAAACAAAACATACTACCCATGGAGCTTTACAACATAGCTTGTTGTGGTATTCACAATGACCATATGCTAAAACATGACAAACATACTGTTCATTAGAGATTTATAACACAAATCATTACAATATTTACAATAATAACCACATATACACACATACACATTTGCTTCACCCAAAAAATGCTCATAACGTCTATTGAGCAACTTCATAAGTCCAACTCGATACAATATTTGCAATAATACACACATATAAACATATGCACATTTTCTCAACCAACAAATAAAAGGATACGATGCCTGCATCTGCAAAAAGGGAATCCAGAGGCTCACACTTCCACCATCAAAGTAATTCCAGGATTCACCTCCTTCCTAGGAAGTACATAATCCACTGCAAGGTTGAATCTGCATCCAATGTCCAACACTATAATCCAACGCCACTTATCCTCTCAATGGACATTTACCAACTCATTATTCCAGGGCACACTCACAATGTGCATTTGATTCCATCTGGAAACATGTTGATGTTTCTAGATCCACCAACATGTCAGGGGATCTCCCCGGTAAGAAGTCCCAATTAAACCTCAGATTGTTTGGAGGAGGAGTCCAAGTAGTGGGTAGTAAAGCTATGCCTTGACTGCGTTAGCACATAGAGATAAGCAAGATATCCTTGTTGGAAGCAAGTGTGTGACCTTGTAGCAAGTCATGAGAGATGCATGGGGAGGTTCTAACATACGGAAGAGGAAAATAAGTGTATCCCTTAGAAGCCTGTAATAGTACGGAACCTGAAAGGAACACACGAGATGAATGACATCACAAACTGGAAAGAAAAATAGTTGACAATCCAAAGTGATGAGTTAAGCCAACAACACACTTCAATAAGATTCATACAATTGGTGAGCCTCATCATTGGGTTATTATATGGGTCTTAATTGGCCTTAATTCACCTTCTAGCTTAGTCAAACCAACTATTCTCACAACTTATTGCATAATTTTGATTATATTTTGCTTATGAGATGATTTAGAGTTGGATATTTTTCTTTGTGGTCTAATGTGCATGTAATGTAGGAATAAGGGATAAAAGCAAGGAAAAATGTAGGAATAGAGGATAAAAGCAAGGAATTGAGGCAAAGACCTTGGTAAAGACTTGAATGGGACAAGGGAGAGTAAATTATAGGAGGTAAATCCTCCTCATTTACTACCCCTCCATTTGGATATTGCTCCATCAGCTCAGATTGCAAACAACCAAATCATGGGATTAGAAAACAACCGAGTTGTAGGAAATTTACAGGGTAAGTTCCTCAGACAGAACACCAAAGGACACCGCTCACAAATAGATCACAGAACAAAACACCAGTATTCTTGACGTGGTTAAAACCCTCAAAGAGGGAAACAATCCACGACCTGAGCCAACGTGGCCACTTCAGAAAATTTATTAATAAAAGAATGAAAATTTACATAAGCTTCTCTCATGAATGGTTAACCTACAAATGACCCTCCATGTTCTTTAAATAGATATCATGGACCAATTGGGTGTTAAGCCATGGATCAAGCGTCGGCAATACCGAGGAGAGAATGAACCATTGAATAAATTCTTGTCTAGAAGATATTATGACCGTCAGATTGTAAGTTACAATAGTACATAATAAAGAAACACACTTTACCTAACTCTACTCTAGAAAAGAACAGAAAACAATTTTTTTTGAGTTGGGAGCCAAGCCTCCCTAATTGGAAGGAAGTCGTTAAGGACTGCAGATGCATAAGTAGAGAGGCTTAGGACCTCAGTAGGATTCAAACTTCTATTGTAAAAACTCTACTTTATTTATGAGTTGCAAGGATTGTGACAATTTGTTCTGTAATCCATGGTTTTCATAATGAGAATGAGTTCTATTTTAAGCCAGTTGTGAGTTAACTCAGAGGGTTGAAACTCTTGGGTTAGGGCCCGACCCGAGCAGCCAAAGCTCCTCTTTATTGTACTGTTATGCTAGCATAGACTCATGTTTTCTATTCATTTGCTTAAGCAACACAGATTCATGGTTTTCTGTCTTATTTGCTTAGGTAGCTTCATTTTCATTACAACAGTATAGCGTAGATTATTCATGTTTTTTCTGTTCATTTGCTTTAGTAGCTGTATTTACTGTAGTTTACTTCCATTTGTGCCTTCTTTCAGTTTACAGGTTAGATAGGAGAAAACATCACCATAAGGTTGTGCACAGGTGTCTCACCCTCATCTCTTCCCTTTGGGACCATGACTTGAGGAACAGACCCTTCAACAACCCCAAAAACACAGGTTTCTGGTGCTTGCATGAGCTATGGAGTTTGTTGTTTGATGCAGTTATTTGTTCACCCTCACTGGTTTTTCTGTCATTTCCTTTGAAACCTCCTTCAACACGTTCTTCATGCATCGCTTCCTCGCCATCTGATCCACAACAAACCTTCACAATCACCGTTTGATTCATTATTTTCTCCAATTGCTGCCTCATGTGAAGTCTTCCACTTACTTTATGCGATTTAATCTCCACCATCGATCTGTCTCTTGATCCGACGGCTATTGCATCACCTCAACACTTTATGCGCTTTAAACCCCCACCATCGATCTGCCTCTCCTGATCTAACGACTATCGTGTCACATCGATCGCCAGCTAGCTTGGCCGATCTCTACCGTTGATCAACCCCGCCTAATCCAACGGCTATCGCGCAATCTCGCACGGATTATTGCATGACCGTTATCTACCCCTGAGCATTCAAGAAAAGTGGTTTTCTCGTGCTACGTGTCACGCAGTAAGGCTAATTGCGTGAAATTTTAGAATTCCACTTACGACCTTGAGGGCGCCCGAGAACCTACTTACCGCCTTAGAAACCCGCTCCATCATTTCTGCACGTTTATTTTCCCTGCGATACGATATTCGCAATCCATCCTCCGGTTAATATTACCGTCCATTTCTTGACTTAATCTACGTGATAAGATCTCAGCTGTTCATCGTTTCATTACCCTGTCTGTCCATCTCTTCACTTAACCTCCATGATAAGGCCTCAACAATTCATCTTGTTCATCCATCTAGTCACTTAAGCCTTCGCGATAAGATCTCTGCCGTTCATATGCTTCATTACCCTGTCCGCTCATCTCTTCACTTAATCCCTCGCGATACAATATCCGCCGTTCATCTGCTTCGTTACCTTGTTTGCCCATCTCTTGACTTAATTCTTTGCGATAAGATCTTTGTCGTTCATATGCTTCATTAACCCTATTCATCTATTTATTCTCTTAAGCCCCCGTGATAAGATCTCCACCATCCATCTTTTGCTCGTTGATCAATCTAACAGTCCCTATGCGCTACTGCATCCTTAAGTCCTCCTTTCATTGATTTCGACCTTTGATTGCTCTTCCGCTTGAAAACTGATTTAGCTTAAGTTTCTCTGCTTACACCTTAGTGTAGTTTAATGCTCTTTACCTTTTGCAACTTTGATAGCAGCATTAGGTTAGTGATTGTTTTATCAATTCTGCTTAGCATAACTATTTTATTGGTTAATTAGGTTATGGTGTGGTTTATCATTACACGTTGTTTTCTTCATTACCGCAATAGATTAGCTCTCTCTTAGAATAGGTTTTCTCTTCTTCCATCAAAGAATTAAGCTTCTTCTGACCCTATAGAAGTCTGGCTTGGAACCCCTGGGGTCTCTTTCCAGATAAACAATGACAACAAGTAGGACCTTCACTTCTACTTGTGCATATAGCACTGTTACCTCCAAGTTTGTACGAACCACAGGCTGATAAGTAAAGCTGGTAGCCCTGGGAGTTGCAACATTCTTGTTGCAATACCTAGGTTCATCACTTTTTGGCGCCGTTGCTAGGGAGGTGTCTAAGTAGAATGTGATTACTATTTTCTTCTATTTTGAGTCTCTAACTTTCTTTTCTTCTACTTCTTATCTTCAATTTTATTCCATTAGTTTATTTTTGCAAAAGTAATCTAGTAGCTTCCTTTCTTTCATTTGTCATTATTTGCTTTCCTTTCTATTCTACAAGTACTTTATAGCTTTTAAGAAAATCTTACAAAACCAACCCAAAAACATTTCCTTTCATGCCTCGTAGGAATAGTGAAAATTTAGGGAAATTCTTGACAAATACCCCCACTACATTCAAAAGTCAACCTTCTCTCTTCTTCGGTGACTATGAAGTGGAAGAACCTTTAGGTGAGCAACCTTACATATTTGAAGAACCTACAGGGGAAGAAGAGGAAGAACCCTTTCCTAGTGAACTAATGGTTGAAAACCAACATGACAGAGCAAATAGAGAGAGAATTGAGAGTGCCTTCCCCATCAAGGAGACTAATGGGGACACTAAAATGAAGAATATAAGCCCCTCTGCTCTACCTCATTTCCATGGCCTGACCACAGAGGACCCTGACACTTTCCTATTTGAGTTTGTTGTTATATGCCGAACCTATGACTATACAAATGATGAGAAAAAGTTAAAAGTGTTTCCATCTACCTTCAAGGATGCAACATTGCTGGTTCATGGGTTTACCTGGAGATAGCATCACAACTTGGGCTCAGATGCAGCAACATTTTAACAACAAATATAGGGACTACTGTAGGTCAAAGGATACTAAGGAAGAGATTTTTAGGATGACCATAGTCCAGGATGAATACTTAGAGGACTATGAAGAAAGATTCCAGCTCAATTACAAAAGGGCCAGGTGTACACTTGAACCTGAGTCACTAAAGTTGGTCCTACTTAGAGGAGTAAGGGAGGATCTTTTGGATACCTTACATATGATAGTAGGAGGGGATATCTACCAATTACCCTATGAGGATATCAAGACTATATTTAGAAACCATTTTAGAGCAGTCAGGAAAAGGGGTAGGGGTAGTCAACCTATGGCCTATACATCATCCTCCAACTTATCCATCAAGGGTGAAATTGGAAATATGCTGGAAGATTTCAAAAGTGATATGTTGCAAACCCTTGCCTTGTAATTGGACACCATGAACATTAAAAGGAAGCAAGAGGAAGCGGAAAGAGCCCTGGCCATCTTTTGTCCTAGATGCACCAGGAGGCATCCTAGGAACGAATATCCATTGAACTGTATTAAGATTTCCTTAGTCTATGAACAAAACCATTCCATAGACAAGTGCCCTTCTTTACCTGGACTCAAAGTTGTATATCAAGGAGCTGAAGGGGTCACTGAGCAACTTTTCTACATCAACCAAAGGAGACCTCCTGGTCCTAGACCATACTAGTAGGGTATGCAAGGGTCATCCCATGCATATTACAACCCCAACAAAACCACAACTATAACTTCTTGGGGACCTCCTTCTCATCATTCTTGGTCTTCCTCAGTATCATTCCCATCCAACCAACCAGTCATTTCAACCTTATGTTCAGCCACAACATCAGTGGAATACCCCACTCCAGGGGTAGAGACCCCAATTCAACAATGTTCCAGCTCTATTGCCTCCACCACCTACCCAACCACAACTCCTGCACTCTGCTCCACCCAAGAAACCCCAAATGCCTGCCCAGCCAAATCTGAACCCAAACAATAGGCAGGCCCAACAAGCATACAATGGAGAGACATCATACCCAGCTTATGCTATAGAAATCCAGGAGATCAACCTAAGATATGGGAGAATTCTCCCTGATAACCAACCTCCCTCTCCACATAGGGAGGTTGAGGAGGAAAGAGAGGAAAGCAACCTTAAAGTAAAACCACCCTATCCTAAGATATTAACCCAACCACTCCAGCCTACCCTATAAGAAAATGAACTTCTGGGAGAATTGAAATATCTATGTGTAAAGATACCCCTTCTCCAGGAAATCAAAGATGTTCCCATTTACAATAAGTTGATTAAGGAGAAATGCTTCAAGTATCCAAGAAGAAGAAAAAGGGATGCCCCTACCATTAATTTCATTGGGCAGTTGTTTGACTTAATGCTGGGGCAGGTAATATGTTCAAAATATTTGGAACTTGGAAGCCCTATAGTAGATGTGCACATCAATGGCACCATTGTCTCACACACTCTGATTAATCTTGGGGCTGCCATTAATGTGATGACCAAGGACACCATGCTCAAGCTCAACCTCTAAGGGTCATTGAGGAAGACCACAAGAATTCTGCAACTTGTAGATCGTTCCATAGTCACCCCTGAGGGAATTGTGGAGGATGTGATGGTCTCCACTGAATCCTAGGAGTACCCTGCAGATTTCCTAGTTCTCCAGCCTAAGGCTAAGTTTACTGGTTACCCTCTCATCCTTTGGAGGCCATGGTCATCCACAACTGATGCTTACATTAGCTACAGAGCTGGGAATATGACCATCAAGAATTGGCATATATCCAAATAATTAGTCCTATACCCTCCTGCTCAACCTACCCTAGATTATGATTTACCTTTATGGTTGGAGGAGGAGACAGAAGATGAGGTTTATTCTGCCCAACTTTATGCTTTGGAAGCAGTCATAGGAGGAGGACAATAAGATGAGGATGACTTAATTGAACAACTGCTCCAAAGTCCAACTCCTAGTTCACTACCATTAGAAGAAGAAGTAAGGGAAACCCAGAACAATCATCCAATTGACTTATGCTTGGCCAATTCCAACCCACTCCATGTCAAAACCCTAGAATTTGGCCCAGAGAAAACTTTGAAAATTAATCCGTCTCTTTCTGTTTTAGAAGAGGAAAATCTATGCAACATGTTGAGAGAGAACCTAGAAGCCTTTGCTTGGAGTTATAAGGAAATGAAGGGAGTACACCCCTCAGTGTGTACTCACGACATATACATCAAAGAAGGTTGCAATCCAGTCACGCAACCACAAAGGAGGATGAATCCAACTCTTAAAGACATAGTCAAAGAAGAACTACAAAAACTGCTAGATGCAGGATTCATTTACCCTATCTGA
Source organism: Pinus taeda (assembly GCA_000404065.3). Classification (NCBI taxonomy): domain Eukaryota; kingdom Viridiplantae; phylum Streptophyta; class Pinopsida; order Pinales; family Pinaceae; genus Pinus; species Pinus taeda. The sequence continues at coordinate 20,449 of APFE031583106.1, read as the reverse complement.
GACAGTGAGTGGGTCTCTCCTTTAGTGTTAGTTCCCAAGAAAAATGGTAAGTGGAGGATTTGTGTGATTATAGGGAGTTGAAAAACACCACAAAGAAGGATCATTTTCCCCTACCCTTCATTGACCAAGTGCTAGATGGCCTGGCAGGGTAGAAGTTTTTTTCTTTCCTAGATGGATTCAGCGAGTACAACCAAATCCAAATCTGCCAAGAAGACCGGGATAAGACCACATTGACCTGTCCTTGGGGTACTTTTTCCTATAAGGTCCTTACTTTTGGCCTAGCAATGCTCCTGCCACCTTCCAGAGAGTAGTGTTGAGTATTTTTGTTGAATGATGCTGTGGAAATATATATGGATGATTTTACACCTTATGGTTGTGATTTCCAAGAAGCCCTGACTAACCTAGGCAAAGTATTGCACAAATGCATTGAAATGAACCTGTTAGTGTCAGTCTTTGCAGTCTTCCTCCAGTGATCAAACATGCTCTTATAAAGTGATTTTAAGGTGTTAAGGTCAAATTTTGTCATTTCAATGAGTCTTCAAGAAAAATTTTGTCACTAGGTATTAGGTCTAGGGTTTGTTTTCACTCTTGTCAGAGTTGTCCAAATGTCGGTCCATGTCACCAATCAGATGATTGTACCATTATTTAGGGGGTTGTCATCATCATGTCAAGTTCCACTGGGTCATTTTACACCTTGTTCATGCTTCAGTTGTGCCTAGGTAAGGTTCATTTCCCTCTCCTAGGGTTTTGAAAGTAATTTCTCTTGGATGGTCAAATCATTGGCAAAACTTGTATCCTGATGTTCATACACCTTCCCCCTATCCTTAATGTACCTTATTAAACACTTCCCATCACTGAGATCCCCCAAATTCCTCATTTTCGCACATACCCTAGTTTCTTGCTACAACTTGGTAATTTTCTAGGCTAGGCCTGTGTTTTTCCCTTTTGGACCCCTTCCCCTCACTCAATCTTTGAAATTCCACTTTCCCCTACTTCTTAACATCCCTCCCTACTTCTCAAAATTTCCTCAAGAGTTTAGAAGCCCCTTATCCCCTTCATTTCGCTTCATTTGAACAAATCCCCTGTTCCACACATCGAGATAGGTTTTACTCCAATGATGTTCCTGAGCAATAAAAGATGAATTTGGGAAAAATGAGAGAGGTGTTTGTCCCAAATAGGCCAAAGAAGAAAAAACTCCTTCACTTTTTACACAGGTGTCATGGTTTTAGAGAAATGTCAAAAATACAATTTCCTTGGGAGAATTGATGCACCTCTAAAGTGACCTTCGGAAAATCAAGTTTTATCCTAGCTTGGTTGGCCAAATGACTTACTTGTTGAGTCAAATGATAACTAGACACAACGGTCGTTCCAACAAGATATCATGAGCTCAATATGGAGTTGAGGAATACCTTCAAAAGTTGATTGCAACAGCACTCTGCCTTGAGGCAGCCTCATTTGGCACATTTTGACCAGTCTTGGGAGATTTGATTTTTGATAGGGAAAATGAACTCCAAATTGAAAAATTCCTGTTGGGTTGGAAATTAGACTCAAATACCTTTCTAACGAGCTATCCTGCGCCCAATTTTGACACAAAGAAAGCCTACAAAAGTCTTCTGGAAAAAGTGCTACGCACTGGGCAGGTGGCGCAGCGCACATAACTGGCGCGGTGCATTGGGCTCTGATTTCCAGTGTAAAATAACAAGGGCGCGACGCATTGGTGGCGCACGACCATTGGGAATGCTACGCGGTGCATAGAGCTAGAACTCAAATTTTTTTCATTTGTTTCAAAAAAACTCCAATCCGCTTGGTTCTTCTTGCTCCAAGAAGTTTATGAAATTGTCATTAACATGTTTGATGCTCATTGAAGTGGATTATGAGAGTTTGTAATGTCAAATTGCAAACTTTATTACTTTGTTTAAAGCTGATCCTTAGGGTTGTGTTTTGGTGTCTTGGTGCCAAAGACTCCTTTTCCCCTTCACCGTGTTGATTCTTCCCCTCACCTTAAACCCATCATCCCTATTAAATCCCCTGTTCCTCTACATCCCAAAATCACTTATTTCTAAAGTCCTATTTTCCGATCCCTAAACCCTACCATACCCTATTACTCTCTTTTTCCCATATCATTTTCAAAATTCCTAAATCCCCAAACCTCGCATTCCTAAAACACAATCAAGTCACTGTCCTCACATTGCAAACTTCACTTGATTGAACCATACCCTTTCCTTCACTCCATTATACCCATTGTTCCATATTTCTCACAGTCCCTCATTTCCCTTTGGCATATTTGGCACTTGGAGACAAAGACATCAAGTCTTCATTTCTCATTTTCAACCGATCAAACATACTTGTCATACACATTGCTACACCATGACGGACACTGATTCATCATATGAACATGACACTAATTGCACCACTAAACTGCATACACCAGGAAGGTACTGAGGAGGCACAAAACGCATGATCGGCTCCAAATCTTGGCCGAAGCCTCTTTGGCTGAGCATGATACTTGATGAGGCACCTTCAGTCCAAATTTCAAGGAATTTGGAGAAAAGTTTGTCATTTTTTATTTTTTTGGTCACAAAACAGAGTTTTTTGCCCAACGCGTGGTGCCACTTGGCGCGCGCTTATGATTGGGACATCTTCTGGAGGAAAGCTTGATATTTTTGGGTTTTTTATGATAAATTATGCATGCTCAGGAGTGTCCGAGAGATTTCATCAAGTTCTAGGTGGCCTAAAGGGTCAAAAACACCTTGAAAATGGTCTTTCTGCCACTTTTTCCACACACAGGAAGCAGTCTTGGGAGATTGGATATTTAGAGGGGAAAATGGACACCAAATCCAGATATTCCACTTGGGTTAGAAAGTAGACAGGCAAGGATTTCCAACGAGCTATTATGAGCTCAATTTGGACTTCGGGAAGTGCCTCAAAATCAGCTCCAAAGTGGTGCGACACATAGAGAAATTTGGCCTCATTTTCACTCTTCAGCTCAGAAATTCGCCCAGTTTTGACTAGTTTTACTTTTTGATGTAACTATTGATCTACCATGATGTAATTTGATGACCATGATGTAATATTGGAAACCTAAGATATGGGAGAATTCTCCCTGATAACCAACCTCCTTCTCCACATAGGGAGGTTGAGGAGGAAAGAGAGGAAAGCAACCTTAAAGTAAAACCACCCTATCCTGAGAGATTAACCCAACCACTCCAGCCTACCCTATAAGAAAATGAACTTCTGAGAGAATTGAAATATCTATGTGTAAAGATACCCCTTCTCCAGGCAATCAAAGATGTTCCCATTTACAATAAGTTGATTAAGGAGAAATGCTTCAAGTATCCAAGAAGAAGAAAAAGGGATGCCCCTACCATTAATGTCATTGGACAGTTGTTTGACTTAATGCTGGGGCATGTAATATGTTCAAAATATTTGGACCTTGCAAGCCCTGTAGTAGAAGTGCACATCAATGGCACCATTGTCTCACACACTCTGATTGATCTTGGGGCTGCCATTAATGTGATGACCAAGGACACCATGCTCAAGCTCAACCTCTAAGGGTCATTGAGGAAGACCACAAGAATTCTGCAACTTGTAGATCGTTCCATAGTCACCCCTGAGGGAATTGTGGAGGATGTGATGGTCTCCATTGAATCCTAGGAGTACCCTGCAGATTTCCTAGTTCTCCAGCCTAAGGCTAAGTTTACTAGTTACCCTCTCATCCTTGGGAGGCCATGGTCGGCCACAACTGATGCTTACATTAGCTACAGAGCTAGGAATATAAACATCAAGAATTGGAATATGTCCAAACAATTAGTCCTATACCCTCTTGCTCAACCTACCCTAGATTATGATTTACCTTTATGGTTGGAGGAGGAGCCAGAAGATGAGGTTTATTCTGCCCAACTTTATGCTTTGGAAGCAGTCATAGGAGGAGGACAATAAGATGAGGATGACTTAATTGAACAACTGCTCCAAAGTCCAACTGCTAGTTCACTACCATTAGAAGAAGAAGTAAGGGAAATCCAGAACAATCATCCAATTGACTTATGCTTGGCCAGTTCCAACCCACTCCATGTAAAAACCCTAGAATTTGGCCCAGAGAAAACTTTGAAAATTAATCCATCTCTTTCTGTTTTAGAAGAGGAAAATCTATGCAACATGTTGAGAGAGAACCTAGAAGCCTTTGCTTGGAGTTATAAAGAAATGAAGGGAGTACACCCCTCAGTGTGTACTCACGACATATACATCAAAGAAGGTTTCAATCCAGTCACGCAACCACAAAGGAGGATGAATCCAACTCTTAAAGACATAGTCAAAGAAGAACTGCAAAAACTGTTAGATGCAGGATTCATTTACCCTATCTGAGACAGTGAGTGGGTCTCTCCTTTAGTGTTAGTTCCCAAGAAAAATGGTAAGTGGAGGATTTTTGTGATTATAGGGAGTTGAAAAACACCACAAAGAAGGATCATTTTCCCCTACCCTTCATTGACCAAGTGCTAGATGGCCTAGCAGGGAAGAAGTTTTTTTCTTTCCTAGATGGATTCAGCGAGTACAACCAAATCCAAATCTACCTAGAAGACCGGGATAAGACCACATTGACCTGTCCTTGGGGTAGTTTTGCCTATAAGGTCCTTCCTTTTGGCCTAGCGATGCTCCTGCCACCTTCCAGAGAGTAGTGTTGAGTATTTTTGTTGAATTAGTACATGATGTTGTGGAAATATATATGGATGATTTTACACCTTATGGTTGTGATTTCCAAGAAGCCTTGACTAACCTAGGCAAAGTATTGCACAAATGCATTGAAATGAACCTGTTAGTGTCAGTCTTTGCAGCCTTCCTCCAGTGATCAAACATGCTCTTACAAAGTGATTTTAAGGTGTTAAGGTCAAATTTTATCATTTCAATGAGTCTTCAAGAAAAATTTGGTCACTAGGTATTAGGTCTAGGGTTTACTTTCACTCTTGTCAGAGTTGTCCAAATGTCGGTCCATGTCACCATTCAGATGATTGTACCATTATTTAGGGGGTTGTCATCATCATGTCAAGTTCCACTGGGTCATTTTACACCTTGTTCATGCTTCAGTTGTGCCTAGGTAAGGTTCATTTCCCTCTCCTAGGGTTTTGAAAGTAATTTCTCTTGGATGGTCAAATCATCAGCGAACTTGTATCCTGATGTTCATATACCTTCCCCCATCCTTAATGTACCTTATTAAACACTTCCCATCACTGAGATCCCCCAAATTCCTCATTTTTTCACAAACCCTAGTTTCTTGCTACAACTTGGCAATTTTCTAGGCTAGGCCTGTGTTTTTCCCTTTTGGACCCCTTCCCCTCACTAAATCTTTGAAATTCTACTTTCCCCTACTTCTTAACATCCCTCCCTAATTCTCAAAATTTCCTCAAGAATTTAGAAGCCCCTTATCCCCTTCATTTCGCTTCATTTGAACAAATCCCCTGTTCCACACATCGAGATAGGTTTTACTCCAATGATTTTCCTGAGCAATAAAAGATGAATTTGGGAAAAATGAGAGAGGTTTTTGTCCCAAATAGGCCAAATAAGAAAAATCTCCTTCACTTTTTACACAGCTATCATGGTTTTAGAGAAATGTCAAAAATACAATTGCCTCGGGAGAATTGATGCACCTCTGTAGTGACCTTGGGTAAATCAAGTTTTCTCCTAGCTTGGTTGGCCAAATGACTTACGTGATGAGTCAAACGATAACTAGACACAACGATATTTCCAAAAAGATATCGTGAGCTCAATTTGGAGTTGAGGAACACCTTCAAAGGTTGACTGCAACAACACTCTGCTTTGAGGCAGCCTCATTTGGCACATTTTGAACAGTCTTGGGAGATTTGATTTTTGACAGGGAAAATGAACTCCAAATTGAAAAATTCTAGTTGGGTTGGAAATTAGACTCAAATACCTTTCCAACGAGCTATCCTGCGCCCAATTTTAACACAGAGAAGGCCTACAAAAGTCTTCTGGAAAAATTGTTACGCACTGGGCAGGTGGCGCAGCGCACATAACTGGCGCAACGCATTGGGCTCTGATTTCCAGTGTAAAATAACAAGGGCGCGATGCATTGGTGACACACGGAGAATTGGGAATGCTACGCGGTGCACAGAGCCAGAACTCAAATTTTTGTCATTTGTTTCAAAAAAACTCCAATCCGCTTGGTTCTTCTCGCTCCATGAAGTTTATGAAATTGTCATTAACATGTTTGATGCTCATTGAAGTGGATTATGATAGTTTGTGATGTCAAATTGCAAACTTTATTACTTTGTCTAAAGCTGCTCCTTAGGGTTGTGTTTTGGTGTCTTGGTGCCAAAGACTCCTTTTCCCCTTCACCGTGTTGATTCTTCCCCTCACCTTAAACCCATCATCCCTATTAAATCCCCTGTTCCTCTACATCCCAAAATCACTTATTTCTAAAGTCCTATTTTCCTATCCCTAAACCCTACCATACCCTATTACTCTCTTTTTCCCATATCATTTTCAAAATTCCTAAATCCCCAAACCTCGCATTCCTAAAACACAATCAATTCACTGTCCTCACATTGCAAACTTCACTTGATTGAACCATACCCTTTCCTTCACTCCATTATACCCATTGTTCCATATTTCTCACAGTCCCTCATTTCCCGTTGGCATATTTGGCACTTGGAGACAAAGACATCAATTCTTCATTTCTCATTTTCAACCAATCAAACATACACTTGTCATACACATTGCAACACCATGACGGACACTTATTCATCATATGAACACGACACCAATTGCACCACTAAACTGCATACACCAGGAGGGTACTGAGGAGGCGAAAAACGAATGATCGGCTCCAAATCTTGGCCGAAGCCTCTTTGACTGAGCATAATACTTGATGAGGCACCTTCAGTCCAAATTTCAAGGAATTTGGAAAAATTTTGTCATTTTTGATTTTTTTGCTTACAAAACTGAGTTTTCTGTGCAACTCGTAGCGCCACTTGGCACGCACTTATGATTGGGACATCTTCTAGAGGAAAAATTGATATTTTTGGGTTTTTTATGATAAATTATGCATGTTCAAGAATGGCCGAGAGATTTCATCAAGTTCTAGGTGGCCTAAAGGGTCAAAAACACCTTGAAAATGGCCTTTCTGCCACTTTTTCCACACACAGGAAGCAGTCTTGGGAGATTGGATATTTGGAGGGGCAAATGGACACCAAATCCAGAAATTCCACTTGGGTTGGAAATTAGATAGGTAGGGACTTCCAACGCGCTATCATGAGCTCAATTTGGATTTCGGGAAGTGTCTCAAAATCAGATCCAAATTGACGCGACACATAGAGAATTTGGGGGGTGGCGCATAGAGAAATTTGGCCTCATTTTCACTCTTCAGCTTAGAGATTCACCCAGTTTTGACTAGTTTTACTTTTTGATGTAACTATTGATCTACCATGATGTAATTTGATGACCATGATGTAATATTGGCACATTTTTACTTGTTCTAGAGGATTCATTCACTAAAAAGTGAAAATTAAATGAATAAATCAGTTTCCTAGCATAGAGAGGCAAGTTGTTTGATTGCCTAGATTTCAGTTCCTTGTTTATAATTGGTTCAAACAGCTCCTAGAATGATGAGCTCGACCCCTAGAGGCAAGGGAATGGGTTTTGATTGTGTACATTATGTAAATTCTAAGTCATTTTCATGGTTGTAGACTTGGGATTGCTTGGCACTTCATTGTACATTCATTTTCAGCATTTTTAGCAAAGGAAAGACCAGGGTTTTGCAACACTTGTTGGGATCCATGTGGTTCTGTGTTTTGATGGTGTTTTTCTATATGTAATTTTAAGTTCACTGATGTTTATGTGTATCATTTACCCTTCTCTTTTCTTCTGAAATTAAACAACTGAGTGATTAAGGTAGAATTCATTGGACTGTTGTGTTCTGCCTTGAAATTTTGTTTAATTTTCAATGTTTTCATCTGTTTGAGGAGGACTCTTGAGACCCTATTGCCCTCCTTAGCTCCTCACTAGTCTGATCCATCCATTCATTCAATCTAAAGCATCAAAACTATTGCCTTCCTTGCCCCAATCAAAACTCTGCAAAAACTAGGCCTCATCCCCGAACCCAAATTTGCCTCTTTCATTTTCCAACTCAAAACCCCCAAAAACTCAAATCAAATCCTTGCACTTCATACCTAGCCTAAAATTAGTTGTAAAATCAGTCATCTCAAGCCCATTTGATTATTTTTTGTTGAGATTGACCCGGAGAGAGCCCTCTCCTGTCCTCTTAGGGCTAGCTACGAGGCTGAGCGTGGTTTGATGTGGACCTAGAAGCTTACCTTTTCAGCCTGAGGTAAATCTAGGCTCTAACAGAATTTGTCTCTCAGTCTAGAAAAATGTGAATCCTTAATGACTGAAGGGATTGTGCTAGGTCATTCAATATCTTAGCAAGGACTATAGGTGGGCCTAAACAAAATAACAATCATCCAAAGGATCCCACCTCCACAAAAGCAGAGAGATGTTAGGATTTTCTTAGGGTTAGCTGGATACTACCGAAGGTTCATAAAGGACTTCAACAAGTTGGCCTCTCCTTTGTTTGGGTTGTTGGCTAAAGATTATGAGTTTATATGGTCAAAGAGCTGTCAAGTGGCCTTAGACATTCTAAAGGGTAAGTTAACCACTACACCAATCCTTAGAGGCCCAAACTGGGCCCTCCCTTTTCATATTCATGCTGATGCCTCACACAAAGCCATAGGAGCATCCTTAGGTTAGGAAGAGGAGAAATTTCCCTATGCCATCTATTTTATCAATAAGAACCTGTCAAAGGCTGAGCTAAACTATATTGTGACCGAAAAGGAACTCCTTACTGTTGTGCATTCATTAAACAAATTTAGGCATTACATTACAAGCTATCAAACATTTGTGCATATTGATCATGCTGCAATCAAATATTTAATGAACAAACCAGATGTGAATGCTAGAATTATAAGATGGTTGCTTTTATCACAAAAGTTTGATCTAACTATTATTGATAAGCCTGGTAAGGAAAATGTTGTTGTTGACTTTCTATCTAGGATGAATCTGCCTGTAGATGAAGAAGGAATGGTGGATGACCACTTACCAAATGAGAATTTGTTTTCTATTTCAGTTCTCTCCCCATGGTTTGCTGATATAGCAAACTATTTGGTATCAACACAGTTTCCACCAAACTTTCCCTCCAAAGAAAAGACCAAGACAGTTAGGAAGAGCGCCCCCTTCACCTGGATTGGGGGAAATCTGTTCAAACTTGGCCTAGATCAAATCTTGAGAAAGTGTGTAAGGGAAGAGGAAGTCTTTGAAATCCTTCTAACCTGTCATGATGGGCCTTGTGGAGGTCACTTTGCAGCAAAGAGGACAACATTCAAAGTGTTGCAAGCAGGTTATTATTGGCCTACTCTTCATCATGATGTGAAAAATTACATTAGTCAGTGTGATCAGTGCTAGAGGATGGGAACGCCTACTCCAAGATATGAAATGCCCCTATAACCTCAAGTGACTTTTGAACCATTTGACAACTGGGGCATGGACTTCATTGGGCCTATCAACCCTCCTTCAAAGCAAAAACAACACATCATTGTGTGCACTGATTATTTGACTAAGTGGGCCAAAACGAAGGCAATTAAGGTAGCAACAGAAGAGAAGGTTGTTGAGTTCCTAAGGGAGAATATATTCTACAAATTTGGGTACCCTAGAGAGCTAGTCACAAACCAAGGCAACCAGTTTACCTCCAGCATGATTGAAGAACTGCTCAGCCATCACAAAATCAAGCATAGGACCTCCAATCCTTATCATCCACAAGCTAATGGGCAAGTGGATGTGACCAACAGGGCACTGGAGAACATCTTAACCAAGGTAGTGAGCAACAACAGGAAGGATTGGGCATAGAGACTAGTTGAGGCCACCTGGGCCTTTAATACAACATGGAAGGTCACCACTGGATTTACACCCTATGAGCTGGTCTATGGGAAAAAGGCTTTGTTGTCCATTGAGTTCGAATATAACACATTGAGGATGGAAACCCAACTAGATCTAGATCTTACTCATGCACAACAAGAAATATTGTTCCATTTGAATGGATTGGATGAATTTAGAATGCAGGCCCTCCTACATACATAGATAGTTCAGCTTCAGAGGAAGATTTGGCATGAAAAACATATTAAGGAGAAGCAATTTCAAGAGGGAGACTTGGCATTGTTATATGACTCTAGGTATAAAGACTTCAAGGGTAATCTAAGGACAAGATGGCTCGAACCTTATGTGGTGGAAAGAAGCCATGATAATGGTTCAGTGCAAATCAGAACTATAGATGAAGAATCCATTCCATTGCTTGTTAATGGACACTAATTGAAAATGTACAAGAGAACTTTATCAAAACAGGAGTTCATTGACAATATCAATAAGACAGTGATGATGGTGGAGCAATTTCCAGCTCCTCCCTCATTAGGGCACTGAAAAAGAGAAAAAAAAAAGGATTTAGGTGAAAACCTCCATTAGGCGCCTGAGTCCCATCTTTGGGTTGAAAACCTCGTGAGACGGCCCAAGGATGAGAAAAAATGAAAAATAATAAGAAGATACCTGGGTGAAAATCTTCTTGAGGTGCCCAGGGCAGATATCTAGGGTGAAAACCTCTCTGAGGTAGCCTAGGTGTTTATATATATATAATAATAATAATAATAATAAAAGAAAAAAAACATAATTGCTATTTGCAGGTGGGTGAGAAATAAAATCAAGGAGCAAAGAGAAGATCCAAAGGGAACCTTGCCTCACATATATTCATCTCCTCCATTCCTTACCATGTATCCCTCCATCAATTCCATTATTTTTCACTTCATTGCTTCAATTCAGGTGAAGATTGTGTTTTCTATAGGATCCCCTGAATGGTAGATTGATTAGGTTCCCAAAATTCATACTAGACATGATCTAACCAATCACCTCAACCATTACCATCATCCATGCATCCACACACACTCCTACTCCCTTTGTCCATTCATTGCAGCATCCTCACAACCCTAGCCAACAACAGGACATTCTGTGGGAAATCTTGTGGCAGCCTATCCCATAGAATCTCAATCATCAGCTATAGGTCTTCACTAGGATGATCCAAGAGCTCCACAACAGCAGTAGAAACATTAGATCTTCAATCACAAACACCTGCAACAACTAATAAATGATCAACAGACAACATAGGAGGAAGACAAATGACCATAAACAACACCTCTAATCTTTGACCACTACAACATGGCATCAAGACCATAGGTAAGTATCCCACTCACTCACTCATATGAATCATTTGATCAAAAGTTGTAAAGGTTAATAGGTAGTTGTTTTATAAGAAAAAAGGTGGCAAAAAGGAAATTCTTTTTAGAAGGTGAAGAACCCACAAAGGATAAAAATGGAGTAAGGAGGGGCAGTATGCCATACCCATGGAGTGAGGTAGGCTACCAACTCATCAAATATATCTCATATGAGGGTAGATACAGTGTTGTTTATGGCTACCATTTTAGGATGCTTGAAGAACTAAGATTTGGGGTAGAAACACCAGTTCACCAAAGACTCAACATACCCTATTTCTTGATGCAATCACTCATAGACTCCAACAGAAAAATAAAGGAAGGGAATTCCCAACAGTTAGATCACCATGGGTTGATCAGGATCCTCATTAAGGATGCCCTCCAAAACCTTAACATCCCTATAAAATGGTTAGTCTTCAGACACTTACCAACAGAGGATGGCATCAAAACCCTCATCTATGATGTTATTCCTTTTGTCAGTGAACAAGAGGCAAAACAAGAAGAAAAAGGTATAGAGCTACATGGGGATAAGATGGATGAAGAAGAAACTAATACAGAGGATGATGCTGAAACAAAAGAGGAAGAAGGCATTGAAATAGAGGGGAAATAACAACAAGAGGAAGAAGATAAGAAAAACAACGAGGAAGAAGGCACTAAAACAAAAGGGGAAGAACATGAAAAACAACTAGCATGTATGGCCAACCTCTCCTTGGAGGCCATCCAGTGTAGGATGCCAACTAAATTTTAGGCTCCTTACCTCAGAGAACAATGGTTGCAATTTCAGATTAAAACACTATCATAGAGGGGCACCATGCTATTTCAGGACTACAGGCAGTTTATTGATCTTTGTGATCAAAGTGGACTAGAGGATGGGGCCAAAATGGCTGAGTTTTACTTGCACAACATGGCCCTCATAGACATGACTATTTGGGATCCCAATGTAGAGCTGGGAGATCTATAATTAATAGGTTTGGCATCATCGATGAACCGTGAGAAGTCAAGGGCTGCAAAGATGAGAAGAATATTGGCCAGAGAGAAAAATGAACCTCTTTTCATCAGAGCTGAACAATCAAATCCCATGGCCCTAATCAACACCCATAATCTAATTGCAAATGATCCTCAGTTGGCCCCTAGATATCTTTCTGCCCAAGAGAAAGCAATTCCACATTTTGAGGATATGTTTAGGCTGCTAAGAGATGATAATATACATGCCTGCTAGAGGGGATGGAACACACTACCACACAACTTGAAGATCAGAGAATATCACTCCCCTCAAAGGTTGAGAGAAGCACTCAACATGACACCTATGTATAAGCAATCAATGAAAAGGTTGAAGGTAAATTGGATAGGCCTAAAATTCAGTCCACCACAACTCCTATGGATGCTAGAAGGGAGAAAAGAAGAAGTATAAAGGAAAGCGGGCTTCTATAAACAAGAAGAAGAGACCACATCAGAAGCATGGGATGTCAGAGAGGCTACCAAAGCCATGAAGGACATGGAAATTGACTAAGTTGCTCAGAGGATGAGAAACACTTTCAGTAGGGGGTGATGACGAGCCTCATCATTGGGTAATTATATGGGCCTTAATTGGCCTTAATTCACCTCCTGGCTTAGTCAAACCAACTATTCTCACAACTTATTGCATACTTTTGATTATATTTTACTTATGATATGAGTTAGAGTTGGATATTTTGCTTTGTGGTCTAATGTGCACGTAATGCAGGAATAAAGGATAAAAGCAAGTAATTGTGGCAAAGACATTGGTAAAGACTCGAATGGGACAAGGGAGAGTAAATTATAGGAGGTAAATCCTCCTCAGTTACTACCCCTCCATTCGAATTTTCCTCCATCATCTCAGAGTCCAAACAACCAAATCATGGGACTAGAAGACAACCGAGCAAGTGAAAAGGACAAAAAACAATCTATTTTGAGTTGGGAGCCAAGCCTCCCTAATTGGAAGGAATTCGTTAGAGACTTCAGATGTATAAGTAGAGAGGCTTAGGACCTCAGTAGGATTCAGACTTCTATTGTAAAAACTCTACTTTATTTATGAGCTACAAGGATTGTGAAAATTTGTTCTGTAATCCATGGTTTTCATAATGAGAATGAGTTTTGTTTTAAGCCAACTCTGAGTTAACTCAGAGGGTTGAAACTCTTGGGTTAGGGCCCAACCTGAGTAGCCAAAGCTCCTCTTTATTGTACTGTTATGCTAGCATAGACTCATGTTTTCTATTCATTTGCTTAAATAACATAGATTCATGGTTTTCTGTTTTATTTTCTTAAGTAGCTTCATTTTCATTACAACAATATAACGTAGATTATTCATGTTTTTTTTTGTTCATTTGCTTCAATAGCTGCATTTACTGTAGTTTACTTCCATTTGTGCCTTCTTTCAGTTTACAGGTTAGTTAGGAGAAAATATTACCATAAGGTTGTGCACAGGTGTCTCGGCCTCATCTCTTCCCTTTGGGACCATGACTTGAGGAAGAGGCCCTTCAACAACCCCAAAAACACATGTTTTTGGTTCTCGCATGAGCTATGGAGTTTGCTGTTCGATGCAGTTATTTGTTCACCCTCACTGGTTTTTCTATCATTTCCTTTGAAACCTCCTTTAGCACGTTATTCATGCATCACTTCCTCGTCGTTTGATCCACAACAAACCTTCACAATCACCGTCTGATTCATTATTTTCTCCAACTATTGCCTCGCATGGAGTCTTCCACTTACTTTATGCGCTTTAATCTCCACTATCGATCTATCTCTTGATCTGATGGCTATCGTGTCACCTCAACACTTTATGCGCTTTAAACCCCCACTGTCGATTTGTCTCTCCTGATCCGACAACTATCGCGTCACCCGATCTCCAATTAGCTTGGTCAATCTCCACCGTTGATCAGCTCCGCCTGATCCAATGGCTATCGTACAATCTCGTGTGGATTATTGCATGACCATTATCTGCCCGAGAGCATGCGAGAAAAGTGGTTTTCCCATGCTACGTGTTACACAATAAGGCTAATCGCGTGAAATTTCAGAATTCCGCTTATGGCATTGAGGGCGCACGAGAAACTACTTACCGCCTTAGAAACCCGCTCCATCATTTCCGCACGTTTATTTTCCCCGTGATACGATCTCTGCTATCCATCCTCTAGTTAATCTTGTCCGTCCATCTCTTGACTTAATCCATGCGATAAGATCTCAACCTTCATCACTTCGTTACCTTGTTCGTCCATCTCTTGACTTAACCTCCGCAATAAGACCTCAGCCGTTCATCCTATGCATTCATCTTGTTCATCCATCTAGTCACTTAACCCTTCGCGATAAGATCTCCGTCATTCATCTGCTTCGTTACCTTTTCTGCCCATCTCTTCACTTAATCCCTCGCGATACGATCTCCGCCATTCATCTGCTTCGTTACCCTGTCCGCCCATCTCTTGACTTAATTTTTTGCGATAAGATCTTCGCCGTTCATCTGCTTCATTAACTTGGTTCATCCATTTATTTGCTTAAGCCCTCGTGATAAGATCTCCACTGTCCATCTTCTGCTTGTTGATCGATCCAATGGTCCCTATGCGCTACTACGTCCTTACATCCTCCTTTCATTGATTTCGACCTCTGATTTCTCTTCCGCTTGAAAACCGATTTAACTTAAGTTTCTTTACTTACACCTTAGCATAGTTTAATGCTTTTTACCTTCTGCAGCTTTGGTAGCAGAATTAGGTTAGTGATTTCTTTAGAAATTCTGTTTAGCATCGTTGTTTTATTGGTTAATTAGGTTATAGTGTGGTTTAGAACTACATGTTGTTTTATTCATTACTGTAGTAGAGTAGCTCTCTCTTAGAATAGGTTTTCTCTTATTCCATCAAATAATTGAGCTTCTTCTGACCTTATAGAAGTCTGGCTTGGAACCCCTGGGGTCTCTTGCCATATAAAAAGTGACAACAGGCAAGACCTTCACTTCTACTTGTGAATATAGCACTGTCACCTCCAAGTTTGTATGAACCCCGAGTTGATAAGTAAAGCTAGTAGCCCTGGGAGTTGCATAATTCTTGTTGCAATACCTAGATTCATCAACAATCACATACAGAATAGTCCATACATTAATGCGTAAGTAAAACTACATACATTGCTAAAGTACCCAGAATAGTCAAACTACAATAACAACATCTGCATGAAACGTGTTGGCTTTGTTATATTATATAAAGTGAAAGTTCCATCCATACATACAACCATGACATCCACTAGCCCCAATAGTGGAATGTTATGGTCAACACCGCCTACTCTTTCAAAGAAATATGGTCGCTCTGCACTGTGGGGAAGCCAAGGCTTGTCACAATACTCTCTGAACCCTCTCTCCTGTTTTATGAGTTACAAGGTTCTATTTATAACAAAGGGTGGGGTGACCCTTGACATCCCCCTTTATGACTCTTGGACTACCCTCATCACTGTTTACATTACATATGACTGTTTGTATTCTACTAATGACACTTGGAATTTCACTTTACATCATGTTTACAAAAATGATGCATTTTCCACATATACCCATGTGGGACAAAATCAGCTTGAGTCAGCCAGACAAGACACCGTTAAGACTCAAATGACTGTGGAAAAACCACCTCATAAACCTTCTCTCCATGATCCTCAGTGACGAAATGATGCCATGCTTGATAATGTGCAATGGTGTCCACGCACTCTTTGATGATGTTCTTCTGGAAATGAACTCTTGCCTCCATTTCTTCTACGTATATTGATTTGGAACCTTGGTCCAACTCATCCTGTAACATGCATCGCTTAGTCTCGAGAAAGGTCGGATCGATGATGTACATCCTCATGTTATCTGCGTTGACTTGCAAATATGCGCTGGTGGCGTGAGCATCAACTGATTAAAGTACGCATCGAACTGCAGACTGACTTGGTTCTTCTCTTTGGCCTCAGTGAGCCTACCAATTAACAGGGTGCCATAATTTCTCACCATGACATCCAAACTCCTATACAACCGTGCATACGAAGCCTCAATACTAGTGATGAGCGGTGGGAGTTCCTCATAGTTCTCGATCTGACTCCGGATGTGTGCTTTGTCCAACTCCACCTGTAACATCATCATCTTGTGCAAGTGAAGCGAGGCTGCCTTGTACCTCATTTTCCATGTTTGTACATGGTCCAGGTGGATATTGGTGGCTCTCACCTATTCCACTTGGACCCCCACCATTGTTTCTTTCAGTTTTTTCAGTTTCCTTAATTGTAGCACAATTTGCTATTTTTGACAGTTTTTCGAGTCCTAAACTTTCGAAGCTGTTCTGAGGCCCTAAACAACGTTTTTGGGGAAAACCACTCGTGAGAAAATATAAGTTTTTAACTTGATATTCATTGTCAACCATTGTAGTCCTCAAATAGATCTTTCTAACAAGGTACCGTGTGCATCAAATGGAGATCGTATGCCAAAGTTATGACCGCGGAAAGTTGATGTACTAACTCACCCCAACGGGATCCATAATTTGGTGTTTCATCTCCTAAGGTTAGGTTTTTGGATGGTTATGGTTTTCCATTGTTTCTCAATAATAAATAAGCCTTTAAGCCTCATTGTAACCCAGTTCAGAGGCACGTAGCCACTGCATCTCTTCTCACAGATAAGCTACCATCGCCCGAGCTAATTTCTTTCCATTATGTATGTAAACATATCTCAGTTCTTTGATATTAATGAATTGAATTTTTATTTCCATTGCATCTCCATGTGTATGGTTATATTTGTAATTTGTTGCGTTCCTGTTTAAATTCAGATCAATGGTATCAGAGCGGTCTGCTATTTCTTGATCCTTCTTTGCATGTCCCCAACGAGGTCGAGGTATAAGGAGTTAAGGCTCGAATTGGTTGAACCTTTGCAAGAGCAGCCTCACAAACCATGAAAACTGCCCATGGGGGAAGAAAAGAAAGACGAGGGAGTAGGAGATTCGATCAAAATATTGCTCGAGGAGGCCCTCAAGAAACAAAGGAATGCGATGATGGATAAATTTTCCCAGATCCTTCAATGGTGGCCCACCGGTAGCGCATCCACATCCAAAAATCAATCTGAAGGCACCACTCCTTTTAAGATACAAGTAAAATTTGACACTCCCATATTTGAGGGCCAAATAGGTGTAGACGCTATAGATAAATGGTTAAATCTGCCAGAAGGATATTTTCTGTTTGTGATTTTTCTAGCCGGGAAAAGATTACTTTTTCTCTTCTCAAATCCACCCCCCACATCAAAGACTGGTGGGAAATCTGTTGTCCTTTGAGATAACCTAAATTCAATTAGTTATGCCAAAGCATTTATAATGTTTTGTTGTTTTAAATGATAGGATCACCTTGAACTATTTATAAACAGATGCTTTATACTTAGACAGATTTTTGATAAAATAAAGGCTTGTTCTTTAACTGCACATGGTTATTTTAATTTTAGAGGGATGGATAAGTGGAATATGGGTAATTGTAATTGGTTACTATTCAAACTGAGTATTTAATCATCTATAAGCAGAAATTAAGAAAACAATGTTTCCTTAATCAACAAAATATAAATAGACTATCACAAAGATCTAGTGCAATTTATGCTCAAAGAGGAATTTACAATAACAAATAGTTTGTAAATTTATCTCTTATTTAAATTACAACTTCATAGAGGATTCAAAATGAAACTGAAACTCAATTAAATTTTAAATCGGATAACTGCAAAAGACATGATCTATATGAAGAAGACATAATGAATAAACAATATGAAATACAACTCATTGAGAGACTACCATATCAGGCAAATCCATAATCTTTTATTATCTCAAAAATGCTCCAGCTTAGTACAAATTTTCTTAATAACTTGTTCAAGGGTTCAACCTTAAATACTTCGACATAATGAAGTATTTAAACAAAATTTACTAAAATATTACAATTAATGCCTGAGTGACACGCCATCCTATTATTAAACTTGAACTAACAAAAAAAGAAATAATGCGATCAAGAGGAATGAATCTGGTGAAGTGATCTAGACATCTGGCCTTGCTTTGGAGGAGAACAATTGCTGAGTGGCAACTATTCAGGTGCTGCGCTGGTGAAGCTGACCTGTTTTTTCTTAATCCCGGAATTCACGCAATTTATCCCTGTAGGTTTTAACCCCGTACAGAAATTACCTGCATATGAATTCTAAAACACAGAAAATAAAAATGCGAGATCATAACACATAAAACACATACACACAGATATTTTCCCCTGGATCCCAAAATCGGGACTACTAGCGTGATTTTTCATTATGTTCCTTTCAATGTTATAATACATATTTATACATGCTGAAGCATCCAATACCATGGACCAAAAACCATCGCATCCAATACCATGGACCGAAAAACCATCGCGTCCAAAAAACATGTGAAAAAATCATACACAAAACCATAGGTGGGTCTGCCCAACCTAACATAGGGTCCAAAATCAAAATTTTCCGGGGCGCTACCCCAGACCCCATAAAGTGGGGTTACAGGTACCCCTCAAACCTCCTGCTAACTACGTGGAAAGAATATAACACAACCCAACGTTCTCCCACTTGTTGTTTTCTTTCCATAGGGGGCCATAGGAGAGCTTAGTCATTTTTCCAGCCCTAAAAAGCCCATTGTTTCTCTACACCAGGAGAACTTCTCAGAGCTCATAGATTTTGTCAATGCATCTGCAGTGTTCTTCAAAGTGTCCACCTATACCAACAACACCTTTTTGTCTTCTATCATATCCCTCACAAAGTGATACTGAACATCAATGTGCTTTGTCTTTGAATGATAAGCAGGGTTCTTTGCCAAGAAAATTGCACTTTGGCTGTCAGTCTATCCTTATAGCTCCCTGTACTAACCCCATACTTGAACACAATCTCTGCAACCAAACTGCTTCCTTGCTTGCATGAGTGGCTGCCATGTATTCTGCCTCTGTAGTTGATAGTGCCACTACAGATTGTTTCTTACTCATCCAACTGACGCACCTCCAAATAGGTTAAACACATACCCACTTGTAGATCTTCTCTGATCCAGATCTCCAGCCCAGTCTGCATCAACAAAGCCACAGATATCCAACACTCTGTCCAATCCTGGTCTCCCTTGGTAGCACAAACCATAATCACTAGTGCCACGCAAATACCTGAAAACCCGCTTCACTGCTGTCCAGTGCTCCTTCCCTGGTTTTGACATAAACCTGCTCAATACTCCCACTGCATGTGCAATGTCTGGCCTAGTACAGACCATGGCGTACATCAAGCTACCGACTGCACTTGCATATGGAACACGGGACATGTCCTCTTCCTCTTCTTGTGTCTTGGGACACTGTTCAACAGATAACCTCACATATCAGGAATAGGAACCTTCACCGGTTTACTACCTGCATATTAAACCTCTGCAATATTGTCTCGACATACTTCCTCTGGTTTAACCAAAGCTTCCTCCTTTCCCGATCTCTTTTGATTTCCATGCCCAAAATAAAGTTTGCAGCACCAAGTCTTTCATGTCGAATTTGAAGGACATTAGGTCTTCAAACCTTGGATAATTTCTTTGTCATTTCCAACCAACAACATATCATCGACATTCAAGACCAGATAAATAACATGGTCACCAATTAATTTAAAATACACACAATGATCTGCTTTGCTTCTGGTGAAGCCAAGTCCCCGTATAAATGTATCAAATTTCTGATACCACATCCTTGGTGATTGTTAACCCATACAAAGACTTTTTTAACTTGCATACTAGTTCTTTCTTACCCTTCACCGCAAATCCTTTAGGTTGCTTCATGTAGATTTCCTCTTCCAAATCCCCGTGAAGAAATGTTGTCTTCACATCCATCTGTTCTACCTCAAAATCAAAAGCAGCAGCAATAGATAAAAGTAAATCTAATAGAAGTTACCTTGGCAACAGGAGAAAAAATATCACCAAAATCAATTCCCGGCACCTGGGAATAACCTTTTGCTACCAACCGAGCTTTGTATTTCTCCACCTTCCCTTCTGCATTTGTCTTCTTCTTGAACACCCATTTGCTGCCGATGGGTTTCCTTCCAGCCGACAACTCCACCAGATCCCAAGCCTCATTTTTGTGCAAAGATGCCATTTCATCAACCATGGCCTCTTTCCAGAGTTTTCCAT